>JANHFP010002766.1:4662-17900 GCA_032468135.1 Calamaria suluensis | reverse complement strand
TACATCACAAATCTCAATCCCCTCATTCACTATAGTTGAAAGACAGGGGAGGAGAATGGCAAAGTAGAATATTAAAAATCCAATGGAAGATGAAGAAACTGATATTTAACTTCATATAGGCATAATGAATAGGATATAGGCATAATTATCACCCAAGGTTTTATAGAGAATTAATAATTTAAGCAAAGTACTTTGAAGGTGTTCTCTCTCTCTCTCTGGCTTATTTTCCAAGATGTTTAAAACTCAAACTGAGTCTTTCCAGTGTGACTTTTTGATAGCCCAAGTAAAGTTAATGTGATTTGACAGCACTTTGAATTTTTTGATTCACTGGAGTTTCCTATTTGGAAACTGTTGCATAAGGGAAGACTATGTTCATCATATGTGATGAAAGTTGGTATTTTTGTTCAGATAGGATATGGAAGAAAAAGTCATACAGCAATATTCTGTTCTCACAAACCTAGAATATCAATTACTTTGTCTAGTTGCCCACATGAATATAGATAAGAGTAAGAAAGGAACCATCAATTTACCTTCTGTTTGGTAGCTATTTGGGAATTTGAGATGCCCACCAAATTAGACACTTTCTAAATAAACAAGCTTATCAAGTTAGCCATTTTGTGAGAGTGTCGGTGACATATTCTCAAAATTCCAAAATATGACCACTAGAAGAACCTAAATTGTATAAACCATAAGTGCCCTTTTCTCTCACTCAGTAAGTAATCAATCAGGATAATCAAAGCTACTTGGGTGCTATATCTAAGTCTAAAGCTAAAATGAAATGGTTTTATAATCAGTACCTACCTAGGCCAGTTTTAATTAACTAGGCATGGTACTGCCTATCAGCTTATTATAAGAAATTATAAAATCAGCTCATTATAAGAAGGTTTACTGCAACTTAGTGGCAGTTATTTAAAAACTTAGCATCTTTTAAAATAACTTTTTAAGAGAATAACTTTTAAAAAGTAAAATAACTTTTTAAGAGAAGTTGCATCATGACCTCTTTCACAGAGTACATTGACAGAGTACATACAAAGAGTAATTCATTGGTCAACATTACCAGCTATAATGAACCAAGGAGCAGAGAACTAGTAGTTACCCTGTTTTCCCCAACATAAGACTTCCCCTGATAATAAGCCCAATTGGGTTTTTAAGCACATGGCAATAAGGCCAAGTGCTTATTTCAGGACTCCAAAAAAATATAAGACAGGGTCTTATTTTTGGGAAAAAATGGTACCTTTCCACTGGTGCTCTATCAATTTCCTTAGTAACTGGCACTAATCCAAACATCTCTGATGAGACGTGCTCTAATAAGCTCAGTAGGTTATTAATTAAACATAGTGTTTAATTTGAAATAAATACAAGGAATTTTATTGCCACAAATTTATTAAATAGGTTATTGAATTGTGATCATGATCTCTATCAGGGGATTATCCTTAGGCAGCTCATCCACTACTCAATGAAGCTCCGCTGGACAGTTCACTTAGGATGGTGATGTAAGATCTTTTTGCTGTCGTTTTACCTATGTGGTATTTGTGATGTTATGCTCCCATCTGTCTAAATTATTCTGATGCAGCATAACTCCATATGGCAGTTCATTGACTGAAGTTCCACAGAAACTTCAGTATATTTCTAGCTATAGCTAGCTAGACAGAAGCAGCACTCAGGAGTAACAGCATTAATAATCATTTCTGTGTAGTACCAAGTGAGTGTTATTTACTTATTTTAACATGGCTGCAAGTAAGAAAGATTGCATCAGCAACATTTCCAAAACATGTAGTAATAGGTCCACTCTACTCTGGACTGACCAGGTTTCATCTCAATTTAACAAAATAATTAGACAAATTGGAACAAGTTCCCAGAAGACCAGTAGAAAGGATCAGGAGTTTGGAAATACTGTATCTTACAGGAAATAGCTTCTAGAAAATGGGACCGTTAGCAGTGTTGGAAGTACAATAAATATAATTCCAAGAATGAAACTGATTTAAAGCATTGCAGACAAGTGGAGCTTCTAACGGGGAATAATTCTGGGCTGACTCTCTCCAAAGGCACAGAGAGATACTGCAGCTGGAAGGTGGATTCTGGCCAGGGCAATCCCTCTGGATAAAAGAGATAAGATGAGATAAACCACGTGTACTCCAGATGGCAGTTCCTTGTGAGTAAACTGCAAAAATAGAAACATTTTTGTATTCAGCTCAGGAGTTTTGCTGCCAGGAGTTTGAGGATTTCATTTATGTTCCTAAGTGAAGTGGAGCAGAGATGGACATTAAGCTCTGCCTTCCTCATTTCTTAATCACTTTTGAAAGTAATTGGTCTACGGACAGATTTCTCTACAGCAAGATAAGACCATGGGCAATGAGTTAAACCTTCTTTTACAATTACAAAAGAAGCAGCAAAAGAAGAAGAAAAAGAAAGAAAAAGAGACTTTGGTTTAAAGATTCAAAAATCTAAGAAAGTTTTAAAATGGACAAGGGGACAGTCCTTTTATTTTATTTTTTCATTTTTATTTATGATGACAGCACTTTGGTATGAATTCGCACTAAGCTAATAAGGCCAGACGTGTGTGGGAATACTTGCTGTTTATTCTTAAAGAGTATATTTAATTGGTGGATTCTACAAATGAAAGATAATGTAAAGAAGCAGACTGCGATGTTTAGTTGCTATGGAGATGGGATGTGTGTTCTGGCTGAAACTACCCAGAGCTATCAAAAAAACCCAAAAATATCAAAACCACAAAAAGATAGTAAGATAGGGGAAGGAGTGGCTTGCTGGAAACACCTGGATTATTATCAAAAAATGGCTACTAGAGAAATGGCAAAAAAAGTCTTGCTAGAGTAACAGAATATACTTCAGTAATTGCTTGAATAGATGAAAATAAAATGGATGCTTTTGGGGGGAAAAATGGATGAAAGATGTATAAATTGAGAGGGAAGATGAGGGAAGATGTTTAAAAAATGAAAAGTTCTAAAAAGCAAATATCTGGAGATGTAAAACAAATTATTGATAAAATTTAGAGAATAAGAGAGAGGATCAAGGCAAAGAGGTTAAAAAAGAAACTGGATTATCTGGCTTTATTGGAAATGAGAAATAATTTTGTTTGAGATTCATAGACTTAGACTGAATTCAGTTCAGAAAGTTAGTGGATTTTTAGACAGCCATAACAGAATATTGAAGGAGATAGAAATGGTACTTTCGGAAGAAACTGAACAAAAATGACAATGCAACAACAATTGGAAAAGTGCTACTGAATTAGGCACTACAGATAGAAACTTTTCTAAATTTTTGGACTGAGTATGGATTACAAATGTTTAAAACTAAACAATTGGTGCTTGGTGCTTGGTGCTTAACCAAGCTAGAAAGTGGGAGATTGTAAAATTTATGGATGATTGGAATTGAGTCCCCCCAAAAAATAAGTGGATAGGATAATTTACTCAAGATAAACTATAGCAATTGGATTTAGACTTATATACTGCTTCAGTGTTTTTACATCCCACTCTAAGCAGTTTTATAGAGTCAGCATATTGCCCCCAACAATCTGGGTCCTCATTTTATCCACTTCAGAAGGATGGAAGACTAAGTCAACCTTGAGCCGGTGAGATTTGATCTGCCAAACTGCTGGCAGCCGGTGAAGTAGCTTACATAACGTGATCAGGCGTCCTGCTTTTCACGGGACAAAACCGCTTTTTAGGCAAATGTCCCGTGTCCTGCATCGTCTTTTAAAAGTCCCGCTTTTTTTTTTCTGGTGAGTGCAGCTGCAGAGCAGGCAATGAGGAGGCCATGCCCACCCACTCTCCTCCTCACCCACTCTCTGGCACGGAGGCAAGAAGGGAAGCAGGAAGGGAGGGTTTCCACCGTCGGGACACCATTGATGGGGGGAGGGACGGCGCCCACACGCGTGCGCTCGTGTGGCTGTGCACCGCCCCGAGTCCACGAGGAGAGGGGCGGTATATAAATTTAATAATAAAATAAATAAATAAAATCTCCCCCCATCGACGGTGTCCAGGCATCCAGTGAGTAAGGGAAGGAGGGATGGTTTCCTCCGCCGGGACACCGTCGATGGGGGGCACACACACACACACACATGCCACCTCCCCCCCCATCGACAGTGTCTCGCTTTGGGTATGTAACAATGTGGTCACCTTAAGCTTACAGTACTGCATTCTAGCCACTGTACCACCACGGCTCCAAACCATCATATGTCTTCCTTTATATGATGGACATTTGAAGGATAGGTGATATATAAAGGCAGACAAATGATAGAACAAGAGAGTATATTGGTAGCCTTTGCTTAATGACTGGTCACTTAGAGGCCATTTTAAGTTAGCACATATCCCCCCAAAGGTGCTTATGACTCAGTTTTGAAGTTACCGCTGCTGCAGCCCCCTCCCATTTGCCCTTATGACTGACCAGATGAATGGGGCCTTTCCTAATCAGGGTAACAGAAAAAAGTTAACCTTTTTGTAATCCTAAAGTAAGAGATGATTTTATAGTCATATTTGCTGCAAAAGAAATCAGAAGTACCTTTCCATTTCTTTCCATTTTTTCTGTGTTTTTTCTTTTTTTAATTCTGAATTCATGCAAGTTTTTATGTTCTTTTTGAAAAAAAATTAATAAAATTTATTTGAAAAAAAGTGCTGCAGACAAGTAGCACAAGTATGCTGTTAAATGCTTCAAAGCACTTTTCGGCAACTGAATTTGAAGAACTCAGTACTGTGTGTCCTAATGCTTAGCCTTGGGAAAGCTAAAGGCAGATATGATAGCTCTCCTTTGAAGTGAAATCACACCAAAAGCAACAACCCAAAATGAAGGGCATAGAATAATGATTTTATATTATAGAAAGGTAGATTCCTACTGAATGGCTTTTGAAAGCTGATAGAAAAAGCAGCTTGACAGTCAAATCAATTATCCAGAGAGATGATGGTTCCTTATCATTGGATGTGTCAAGCAAAGTTTGAACAGTCATTTGTCAAGGATGCTTTAATTTGGATCTATATAATCTCTATATGGATTAAACTGAAGCACTGAAATTAAAGAATAATCCAAAACAATTCTAATGTTGAGATGTATATGTTGTTTTTATACCAGAAAAACATTCTTAACACATTCCAAGTTTATACAAATTTAAAAATTGTTTATGTGAAAAAAGGTATCTGAGAGCTTAATTTTAAAAATGCTAAATTCTACTAGAATTGATATTAAAAAGCATTATGCTACTCTTCTTTAACACCAAGTTGAAGTTTAACACCAACTTTCACATTTACTTTAGAGTAGGGCCCATTGAACACAAAGGTCTTCTGTATCTACATCTTCTGTGTCTGCAATTGTACTGTTAGAGAGAACCACCTATTTGTCTGGTTCTATAAGATGTAAATATTTTGCATTTTAGGAAACAAAAATAAAAATATACTACAATGTCACAAGTACATGATCCAATCTGGGTCGGTCACCAGGACCCCAGATTTTGTCTTCTGAGCTTTTGGACTTGTGCTATAGCGCATCTTCAGGGAACTTCTCTCTTCAGGGAACAAGTATATGAATGCACACACATACATACATACTTACAGACAGACAGACAGACAAAATTCTTAGTGGTGCATGGACTCTGCTAAGTAGGAGGGAAGGTATGGAGTGAAATGTCTATGAAGATTCTCAGTCATCCAAGTCATGGTTGCCCCAAAGGTGCTTTTAAAAGAAGAAACTGGACTTCTTGTTTTTCTTTGAAGATGTTTTTCTTCTCATCCAAGAAGCTTCTTCACCTCTGACTGGATGGTGGGGAATGGAAGGATTTATATCCCTTACAGACAGCTGGTCATTTGCATTCTTTTAGAAAGTCATTGAGGCCATAGGGAGATTTATCTGTGTCCTCAGGGTCACCCGAGTAGTGGAAATGAGTATCAAGCCTTCTTGGAACTGCTGAAAGAACTGAGTGGTAGACTGGAAATAGATGATGTCATATCCCCCCCTTTGTTGAGAAAGGGCTGCTCAATTTTGACATAGATGGCCTCTTTGACCCCTCTTTCAAACCAGTGGTCCTCTCTGTCCAAAATGTGGACTTTGCTATCTTCAAAAGAGTGGTCTTTGTCTTTCAAATGCAGATGGACTGCTGACTCTTGTCCCGATAAGTTTGTTCTCCTATGTTGTGCCATGTATTTGTGAATTGGTTGTTTGTTTCCACAATGTACAAATCTGCACATTTCACTGCATTGTACTGCATATACCACATTGCTCAGTTTATGTCTGGGTGTTTTATCCTTGGGGTGGACAAGCTTCTTCTTAGTGTTTTCTTGGGTTTATTGCTATCTTTTTTGTCTGTTATGGAGGAGCTTCTGTTGGATCTTTTTTTGGGGGGGGGATTTGATAAAGGCCCAGTTGGGATAGCCACATGTCCTGAGGGCTTGATTGTGTTTTAGTTCTTTTTCTTTCCCATTTTTGCTGATAGGCAGACCTTCAGCTCAGCAATGTAGGGTTCCGATAACTCCCATTTTGTGCTCCAGTGGGTAGTGAGAATCAAATGTAAATATTGGTCTCTGTGTGGGAGGTTTCCGCAAACTTCAATGTTAAGGATCCTGTCTTCCTTAATGTGTACTGCACAGTCCAAAAAGGCTAGACTACTTTCTTTAATATCTTCCTGCATGATTTTGATGTATCTATCCACAGAGTTGATATGTTTGGTGAACACTTCCAATTCTTGTGTTTTGATCTTGACCCAACTATCATCCACATACCTATACCAGTGAGTGGGTGGAATTCTTGTGAGGGAGTCTAGGGCTTTGGTTTCTGCCTCTTCTATGCAGGGATTGGCCACAATACGAGACACAGATGAACCCATGACACAGCCATGTTCTTGTCTGTAGAAACCTTCTGTACTTAAAACTAGGCAGTGGTCAGGAAGAGGTCCCTCTAAAAGGATGCAAATGACTAGCTTTCTGCAAGGGATATAAATCCTTCCATTCCCCGCCATCCAGTCAGAACTGAAGAAGCTTCTTGGATGAGAAGCGAAACAACTTCAAAGAAAAGAAAAAGAAGAAAGTCCTTTGGGACATATAGAGTGGAAGGTAAAGGTGGCAGCTGTTCTTCCAAGCTGACATGACCCCTAGGGCCACTGAGAATGAGCCTGGGTCCCTGAGCCAACCAGTCTGGATTTAGATCAGCTACCGGTTAACAGGGTTAAAAAGATATTTAATGTATATGTAATTTGGTCTGCTGTGGGGAGTTCTGGCTTCCTTCGCAGTAGTGCAATCGTAATAGCATTCAAAATCACTCTCTGTACCTTGCACACTTCAGCTTTCCAATGTTGCATTAAAGCATATGCCCATTTGTGTTTTTCAGTTAAAAAGAGCTGGAACCAGGGAGATCCAGACGGGCTCAGGGAAGAACGCCTCGTGTTGATGTCCTAAAGGTTTCCCTCGCACATATGTGCTAGTCATTTCCGACTCTGCCATATGCCTAAATGGGGTGATGCAATCAGGTTATTAGCCTAGACGGAAGAAAGAAGTGCCAGGTCAGAAGCAGTTAGTAGGCCCCCTGGGAATGGATAGATCCAGGGCTTTACTCTCTTCCAGCCCTTTTACATGCTGTTATCCGATAAAATGTTGATATTTAACCCTTCTCCCAAACAGAACAGAGATATTGTTTTTGCGGTCTCCTCGCTAGCAGTGGCTAGTTAGGCAGAGTTGTTGGAAACGGCAGGGAAGAGGCAAGCAGAGACCGGGATACAGGTTAATGCAGTTACAGAAGAGTAGCAGTTGGGCTGCCAGGAGATTCAGACTCCTCCCACCCAGCTTGCCTTCTCAGACGCATTAATCTCACCATGGAGCGTTCCTTCTCTTCCTGATTTTCCCATCCACACATGGCATGGCAGTGACAGAGCTGACTAGCTCGGGAATGGGAGCGAACCAATCCGTGCTGCATTATGGTGGCATTTTAACTTTTCTGCTCAGCTCCCAAACCAAGTGAGGAAAATAGGAAGGAAATGAAGCAATACTAGCAGGACGTGATCATACCTTCAACTTATCTTATTACAGAGTCAGTGGATTTTAGCTGAGGAGGGAGGGGTTGAGTGAAGGGCGATCCTGCGTGGGAAACAGAAATGGGTATAGAAACAGGTGTCATGTAAGTTGCATTTGCAAAGTGGCTGAACAGATTGATTTGAAATGTAGCTGTGTGGATTGTAGCTATAAGGAAGAGGTAGATCGGAGGACAATCCTTTGTAATTTTGAGATTAAAAACTGTAGAAAGGGTACACTGGTCATTCAAAATTTGATCAATAAGCCAGCAATTTAATTACAATGTTATTTTCATAACTTTTATTTCATAATTCTGTTATGACTTGAAATTATCAGCCAATTTTTCATTGTGGATTTTTAAAGTTTTTTTTTCTGTGATAAATCAAGTGGACTGCCTGCCTGTCACTGCTTGGCCATAGTGATATTAGGCAATTTTAATCCTTTCCAGCCCAAAAGAATATTGGAAACCAATCATGTCCATGTAGTCCTTGACTTACAACTGACTGCTTAGCAACTGTTCAAAGTAACGACAAACCTCCTCAAGGCTACTTATGAGCCAGATCCAGAGTTCTAACCCCGTCCCTATAGCCCCAGGATCACCTTTTGGGCACTTAACAACTGACAAACTTGACAATTTACCCCAATTTGCTGCAATCACATGACTGTGGTTTGGGTTGGATTTTTTGCCAGAAACCGGTGTTTACTTCCAATTTCTGGGGACAAAAACACCCATTGGGACAATAGATCCATTTACTAACCATTATGTCCACTTAATGACCACAATGGTTGCCTAATGACCATGCTATTTCACTTAATGACCGCTGTCGAAAAGCTCATCAAATTGGCATGGTCATATGATGACCTGTTTAACAACACCACAATTTCCAACCGTGATTGAATGGAATGGCTTGCCTTGTGGAATTGCGAGTGCTCCATTGCTGGAGGCTTTCAAGAAAAGATTGGACCGCCATTTGTCCAGGATGCAATAAGGTCTCCTGCCTTGGGCAGGGGGTTTGACTAGAAGCCCTGCAAGGTACCTTCCAGCTCTATGATTTTATGATTCTCTATAATTCAAAGCTCAATTGCAGTCATAAGTTGAGGACTACCTATAAAGGAGTTCTCCATAAGTAGGATAACCTTCCAAAAACTAAGCAGAAATTTGGTAGGATGAGAAGAAGTTAGAAACAGATTGAGTTGGAGCATGGGCCAGATCCAGATTGGGGTTGTAAAGAAAAATACAGGAAAAAAAACCTGTCCCGTTAATCCTTCTGGGACAAGCACTGGAGGTAAAGGCTGCCATTTTCATTTATTCATTCGTTCGTTCGTTCGTTTTCTAGAACCACCAAATTCAATCTAGTGAATCTGGGAGGCTTACAATTCTTCCATCCCAAGCTTCTCTCCCTCCTAATTATAACCTGGATGGCCCACCTTGTGTTTCTCAGTGCTTGCTTAAACACAAGTACAAAGAGACATAGTATAAGAGAATAGCAGAAACATACATACAACACATTGTTCTGTTATACAGAAGAAAACAAGGGACTGGAAAGAATTCTAGAATTTATCCTCTGAATGCTTTCCCTTCCTTCTTTTTCCTGTTTTAGTCAGCATTTGGTAATAGACTTTGCTGAGGAGTCCCCTGCTTTAGGATGGGAAATGAGAGCCCTGGGGAATGGAATATCTGATGTTGGGATAGAACTATGGAATCTGGGAAAAACTGACAAACTTGCATATGAAAGATCATTCCCCAAACCTGATATCTCAGTCCCAAGGCCATTATTTTGTTTCCAAAAAAACCCCAACATTCTAGTTCCTAGAGCTGTCGTTTCCACTCTAGCCTTGCCTTCTAATCTCTCAGAAACTGTTATTTATTCTTCCTTGCATGTCTCCATGTCTTCTATTCTCTTCACCTCTGTTAGTCTCTTTTAGTGATACATTCCATTCTCTGTTATGATCTATGCCTTTTGTAGTTCCCTTTTGTATTTATTTCAGGAGAGCCCAATCAGGTCAACAGGTATTCTCAATATCCTTTATTTCCAATGGACCTGCTAGCCATTCTTATTGTGACTTTTGCTAGACAAATATTTCACTATTCCTGAGGCTACATTTTTTTAAGAAACCACAAGTGCTCAGTTTTCAGAATGAATTGTTGAAAACCCATGTGGAACATTTTCATTGTTTCTTCCTTCCTCCCCATGTTGCCTTATTTAATTACTTCTACTAGCTTCATAGCTAACATGTAGCAATGTAATTGAGAGAGAAATAGACAGTAGATTAATCCATGGAAAACCTTTTAATTTTTTGGATATATCACAAGTATACTTTGACCCTTTATCTGATAATTCTTTACTTCTAAACTATCCATTAACTAAATTATATAGTCTAATTGGTACTTCTCTCTCTCTCTCTCTCTCTCTCCATCTTATATTTCTTTCCACAAATTCTCTTTTATTATTTCTTCTATTTCACTCCCAGAACAACAGATGCATATATAATACATCTCCCCTTGCACCTGTGGTATGTGAAAAAGCTTATGCAGTAATACTTTTGTTAAACTGAGATGCAACAAGACTGTTGTTTTCGCTATAGAGTATTCACAAATGTTTTGAAGACGAAGGAAATTATTCCAGAACACTGGGAGCATTTTTCCAACAAATTATGTAAAGATGTCAATGTTATCAAAACAGTGCCAGAAATATCCATTTTTAAAAAAGACTAGTGTTTTGATTATAAGCAATAAAGAATACATCCCAAGAATTATGTAGAAGTGTATATGCACAAATTACAATCAAACCCTACAGAGTAATTCTGTCAAATTCCTGGAAGAGATATTCTTGTTGATGGCTGTAATGTTAATGAAAACCTTCTATTGCTATGGCCTAACTGAGTAAGAGGCTGAATAAAAAAATAAGGACATCACAAGGCACATTACCAAGATGACAGTGGAACTAGTTGGTTAGAAGTGGCCCATTACACTCTTTTGCTGTTAATAGTATTTTACTTGATTTCTCCCTAAGAACAGCATCCTGGATTTCTCCTCCAGAGTTTTACAGTAATGGAACAACAAATATCTCTCATGTCAGGTAGGACAAAACTATTATGAGTTCAGAAATACGCTTGTCATTGCGAGTAATTTTCTCTGATCTGACGGAATGACAAGCCCTAGCACTGCAGAACTCAGAAGGCACTTTCATTTCACCCTCAAAAACAGTTTTAAGCTACCCAGCAATTGCCTTGAAAGGCTGTAAACAACTAGCAAATGCCATGAGCTGAACAGTGTTCCATTGAAACAATCTTGAAGAAGAATGTAAAATATAAGCTTCGATAAAGGTCATACCCGGAATAGCTAGATTTTCCTTGTTCCCACTCTACACAAAAGGGGGGGGATTACAACGTGCTGCATGAACTAAATAAAACCCCTGTGTAGTTCCTACAAGGTGAATCAAAACAGCTGCAAAGATGCCTTCCTTCTATTTCCATCTGAAGATCATTGCAAATTGTGACGCCAACTGGATGGTGGGTTCACATTTTTATAGCCAGGCATTTTTTGCAGTCGTTCTAATGATGGTAGATTGGACAAGTAAGGGAAACACAGCCAGGAATGATCTGCACCTTGCAACTTTTTCTGTGCATACTGTGGCCCAGGTAAGATGAACTGGGCCAAAAGGGATTACAATGCTATCTGTTTCTCTCTCCTCTTCTGCAAGGACCATTCAGCTGTAAATCACTGCACTTCTGCTGGTTGTTTTTTTGTCCAAGTGATTGCTTGGAAACAGAAGGTCCCCAGAGATATTTCTAAATTGAAGCTCTGTTGAGAGATGAGTTAGATATGGCTGGTGTGAGTTCAGAAGGCAGGAGGTGGGGTAAGGCAGGAGTTCCTGCCAGTGGGGAATGGAACTATCTACAACCTCAGCATTTCAAAGTGTTGAAAAAGATAATACTCCCTTCACTGATTATTCAAATGCAAATTAGATCTGCTCTCACATATTGCCAACTGGGAACACTGAGATCCAGAGTTGCTTTCAAACTGGTAAAGAATCCTCCTGGGGAAGTGCCCAGAGAGAGGGATAATTCTGCCTGGAGGTATAAATCTCATAGCCCATCCCTCAGCTCCAAGTTCTGGAGAACTCAGCACAATACACATACACAACCTCTGAAACACAATAAGAAATCAAATACTGCCAGCTTCATTGGAAATGCTAGTTGCCGCCACCCCAAATCTGAAAATCACATACTTACTTGGAAAAGTTATCCTTCTCCCAGTCCCACTTTATTTTAAATAACCCGAGTACTGCAGCAGGTGGGGAAGTGCTTGTGCAAAGAGTTTGTACAGCGCACTGACATGTAACTAATGTAACTAATCTTGCTAGGTTATCAGATTATTCTTAAATTGAATAATCTTGCCAGGTTATCAGATTATTCTTAAATAGAAAAGCAACAACAAATTTAAATAATATGTTATAAATAACTTTGATGTGCTTTAGGAGAGAGTTGTTCAAGCTCTCTGGCCATAGGCTTCCAGGGTGTTAGATACCTTTTCCATATTGCCAAGATTTAGAACCAAATTCTAGTTATCATCCAGTTACCTTTGCTGCCTCAGGCTTGCACTCTCCTCTTCTACCATCCATTATTTCCACTGCTATCTCACAAGCTAATTCTTAACTTGGAATAGCTAGATTAGAACTGAATCCTAATAGTTCTTCTTGCATTTTGTACAGTAAAATGGGGAGAAGAAACTACACAAAATTAGCATTGTATGTTACATATCCTTCAGTTCTTATGAAGATAATAACATTTACATTTTAGCTATGCCACTTCAGACTGTAGACAAGAATTTGAAGGATTGAATTCCATTCTAAAAAAGAAATGACACAGAAAAGGAAAGAACTGGCACAGAGATCTCATATAACTTTGGTTATTTAACCCCAGTAAGTAATCATTTCTGAATTCACTCATCTTTGTTAATTTCCAGAGCTCATGAGAATGTTTTAGAGAGAATATTTCTGTATTATACCCAAGGAATATGTAAAATTCACTGATCCAGGAAGATAATATTTTCAAGAATCCAGGAACTCATCCTACTCCATAGGCGATTTGGTGGTTTCTGAACATAACTTTTTTTGAAAAGTTTTATGAAATCATGGCTGTACACCGCCCCGACTCCGTAAGGAGAGGGGCGGTATAGAAATTGAATAAATAAATAAATAAATAAATAAATAAATAAATAAATAAATAAAT
>JANHFP010002764.1:123609-136723 GCA_032468135.1 Calamaria suluensis | reverse complement strand
ATCAATGAGTTTATCCTGTAAGACAGAGATTGATAAGGTAGATATCCTATAAATTCTATGAGACAATTCTGTAAAATACTCTCATTGTCACAGAATATTTGAAGAGGTGAGTAGTATGAAATGGAAGATTTAGTGAAATTATCTGTGGCCCCAGAGTCTAGTTAATTTTGCAAAATAATAATAATATATGTAATAGTTTTCTCTTCAGTGATGCGCTGGAGCTAGTTAATTTGTAATTTTTAATATGTTCTCCAGGCACAATTTGTTATGCATTCCTAATTAACAATGCAAATTTTTGAAATGGCCACTTCATAAATACAAGAACAGAAACTGCCTGCTGCATATGTGATTTACTTCCCTTGGAAAAGTCAATATTTTCTATTATTCAAAGGATTTGGAAATAGGTATTAATATGGCATGGATTTTGTGATGTCTTATACTGACTGTATTGTATTGCTCATATTGTTGTAGTGAACTCATGACTATTGCTAAGTATAAAATGTTTTTTTCTCCAGTTTATATTTTTAACTTGTAGTTTTATTTTTTTCCTTTAAGATTAAATATTGTTTTGTTAATGTATGGATTAATTTTTTAAAAAAGAAAGAAAAAATGTTGAAATCTATTGAAATTTGGTATTCATTCAATATTTTTGGGATACCATTAACAACCTGCTATTAAAATAAGCGGTCAAAATTATCCTGGTTTGCTACATGGTGGCTCACCATGAGCTTGTTGATTGGAAGGTCGGCAGTTCAGCGGTTCAAATCCCTAGTGCCGTGTAATGGGGTGAGTTCCTGTTACTTGTCTCAGCTTCTGCCAATCTATCAGTTTCGAAAGCACATAAAAATGAAAGTAGAAAAAATAGGGACCACCCTTGATGGGAAGGTAACAGCGTTCCGTGTGCCTTTGGCATTTAGTCATGCCGGCCACATGACCACGGAGACGTCTTTGGACAGCGCTGGCTCTTCGGTTGTGAAAAGGAGATGAGCACTGGCCCCTAGAATCGGAAACGATTAGTATTTATGTGCGAGGGAAACCTTTATCATACGTTGTGGAAGGGGGTGGGTTTTTGGGGTTTTTGGCTACTTGATAACAATATATGTAATTGCTTTAGGAATAAACAAAAAGCATATTTTATATTCAGATATATTTTGTTGCTCTGACATTTATTTTCTCTTAATTTAGCAAAACAAAAAGGTAGAAAAGCAGGTTAAGATTATGGGCTCACTCTGTGTAAATGTATTAGTGATGTGTCCAGAGAACTTCAATTTACTATATCTTTCAATTTACTATATCTAAAATAAATTATCAATTTTCCCTGTCTCTGTTAATTCTGAGTGAATTGAACTATTTAGGTTTAATTTCAATTTAGCTTAATATTAAAAATAGTTTTTGTGCCATTTTTCAAATGAAAATTATAAAACATAATTTTATAATGAAAATTATAAAAATAGAAATAAGTGTTGGCCTTTAATATAATGAGATTATATTTATGGAATAATATGGATATCTTTCCCATGACATCATTTCATCCACATGTCATTAGTGATTCCAATATAAATACAGTGTGCATACTTGCTTTCAGCTTTCTATACAAGTAGTCCTTAATTTTCAGCTACAATTGGGACCAGAATTTCTGTCAAGCAAGACAGCTAAGCAAGCTGCACCCAATTTTACATTTTTTTTTGCCATGGTTGACTTAAATAAATCACGTGGTTAAAGTATTTAAGTCTTCTATGGGCGTTCTTCACTATGTATTTGAGGGTGTCTTCTTAGATGTTCGGCATCAAGGGAGTCCATCTCATTGCCATCTTGGGAATTTGACTGCTCATCATATGGAGAATATGACTTTGCAAGTTAGAATTTTCTGTGTGTGACAGTGTTATATAATTTGCAAGAGACACTCTTGGATCACTACATTAGTAACAAAATAGCTAATCTTTAGGATTCAGTGAAGACATCCTTTTGGAAGACATCGAGTCTATTAATACTTGTTGATACCTTCTATGTCTCACTGGCATAAATGATTGTCAGATCAGTATAGAGGCAAGCAAACAGAATTTAATTTTCAGTGATGTAGAAATTATTGGAAAATTCTATTCAGAGCTAAGCAAGATCAATCAAAAGTAACAACATTCACAAAAGAGAAAATGCCAGATATCCTAGTGGAGGAAGTTTAGTTTAGATTAGGATTAGATTAGATTAGATTAAAAGAGTCGGAAGGGACTTTGTAGGTCATCTAGTCCAACCCCCTGCCCAAGCAGGAGACCCTACACCATTTCTGACAAATGGAAGTCCAATGAAAGTCTCCAGTGATGAAACTCCAACAACTTCCAAAGTCAAGCTGTTCCATTGGTTGCTTGTTCTCATTGTCATAAAATTTCTTCTTATTTCTAAATTGAAATGGCCGGTTTCCATCCATTATTCCTTGTCTGGCCTTCAGGTGGCTTGGAAAATAGCTTGACCATTCTTCCTGTGGTTTAGTCTCCAGTCCCCTAATCATCCTGGTTTCTTTTCTCTGCACTTTTTAAAGAGTCTCAACATATGTTTTATACTGTGGTGACCAAATGCCATATTCTAGGTATATTCTTACTAAGGCTTTATAGAGTGGTATTAGTACCTCACTTGACCTTGATTGTATCCCTCTGTTAATGCAGGATTGTTGTTGTTAGTTGAAAAGTCGTGTCCGACCCATTCCAACCCCATGGACAAATGTTCCTCCAGGCCTTCCTGTCTTTAATGCACGTTAGAATAGCATTGGCCCTTTTTGGCTGCCGCTGCACATTGCTGGCTCATATTTAGCTGGTTGTCTATTAAGACTCCAAGATTCCTCTCACAGTTAATACTTTTAAGTGTGGTTTCACCCAGTTTATATGTGTACTTTTGGCTTTTCTTGCCTAGGTGTAAGACTTTACTTTTCTCTACATTGAATTTCATTTTGTTAGATAGGGCCCAATGTTCAAGTCTGTCAAGATCCATCTGATCTTGAGCCTATCTTCTAGGCCAGGGGTCCCCAACCTTTTGCACCTCAGGGACCACTAAATTCATAATTTTAAATCCCAGGGACCACTAATATAATCTGCCTAATGACCAGCTGGGTGGGAGTGGTTAATTGGTCATATGACTGAGTGGGTGTGGCCAACTCAATGTCAGTCATGTCAAGGGGCACCTCAGTGGCCTCTACTCAACCCTCCCTTTCCAGTCCCTCCTCGCCTGCCCATATGGGCTTCTTAGGGCCCCAACAGGAAACAGTTGTTGGAGCTAAGCAGCCACCATTAGAAACACTTGGCAAAATAGCTCAGTTCAAATTAGATCTGACCAAGAAGGAAGCTCAGCAGAAGCACCTCACTGAGAACTAGGATCATAGGCTTTCCAAGCAGAGAGAAGACCTGTGGGAGTGCAAGGCCAGGTACTGGCATGAGTCTCAGCAGGCTGAGATGGTCAGCCAGTTCCAGGCCATGAGGCAGTCTCACTGGAACGAGGCCCTTCAGCTCTTTGCCACCAGCGGCACTTTCCTTATCCCTTCATCCAAGGCCCCTCACCAGGAGGCCGAAGCAGACCACAAGTCAGAATTTCTGCTCCCCTCCAACCTGCACAAAAAGGCCATGAAGGGGGAGAGTCTCGGCAATCTTGGCAGAAGGTGGAGGGACTGCACGCAGTCATATTCCCGGGATTGCGAAAGGGGTGCAGTGGGCGGGCGGACCAACAGTAGAGTTGAAGCACCCATTGCCATCACCTAGGCTTCTCCGGCCCAGGTAGGGCCAGGCAAAAGAAGGCCGGGCAGGGCAGCTGGAGGAGGGCTCCTCCTCTGCTACTGCCTCCGCCCGCCCCACCCCTTTTGCCGCTGCTGCTGTCCTGGAAATAGCCCAGTGTGGTGGGCGAAGGAGGCTTCACGGGAAGCATCAGCTGGGAGGAAGAGAAAACTGGTGGACCCGTTCGCCCTTTATCCCAGCCCACACTTCTCTCAGCTGGTGAGGGATGTGGCGACTTGGAGGAAGAACGAACAGCCCCCCTCCCCCCCATTTTCTCATCCTCCCAGCCAAGGCTTTGATTTCTCCTTGTTCACTCTTCCTCCCAGCTTTGGAGGAAGAGGGAACACGGAATGCATGGGCAGTGCACATGCGCGCATTGGAAACCGGAAGATAATATTTCTGGCACGCATGCACACTGCCTGACTGCTTTTTCGGTTTCTGGGGCTCCCAAGGGCGTGCAGGCCAGCTGGCTGGTGCAACAGAACCCAGAAGAGCAACGGGTGATGGCTCCGTGTGTCAGCTGACATGACTCTGCATGCCACTTCTGGCACACGTGCCTAGGTTCGCCATCACGGGTCTAGGTGAACCAGTGTTTTATCTTTCTATCTTTTCCTCCTTTTATCTTCCTAATTAGCCACTTGGTCCCCTGTTAACAGTGCAAAAGATGTGTGGATTGCACTGGTAGTTTGAAATACCTGCTAATTCCAGGAGAAAGGCATTTTATGGAAGAAGGAAAAGGATTTATGGAAGATTTAGATCTTAATGTAGGAAAATGTGCAATTGATTGCAGGCATATGTCTTTACAGATGCTTAACAATTAAAAGGAAATATTTTTACAGCAGCATAACACACGCATACATATAGAACAATACAACAATCTATTTATTACTATTCCCTTCACTATAATTTAAAGCTCTGACCAGGGAGTATGGTGAAATCAAGCATAGATCTGTGGATGCAAAGATGCTTTTCCAAAAGGCAACCGGACTTTCTTTGTTTTTTCGTTGAAAATTGATTATTTTTCATCCAAGAAACTTCTTAACTTCTAGGATGAGAAGCAAAACATTTTCAAGAAAACAACCAAGAAAGTTCAGTTGCCTTTTGGAAAAGCACTTTTGGGACAACCATGACTTGGATGGTTAAGAATCTCCATAGCAACATATATCTGTGGATTTTGGAGAAGGAAACCTGGAGTGGGGCAGGATTTTTACTTTTCAGAAAAACAAGCGGGTTGTAGTCTCATCGGGCATTCACAAGAATATAGGGTGGTTTTCTACTTTCATCTTCAGAAAAAGTACATGGTGGATTGGATTTACAGCAAACGGGGAAAGCACAGAAACACTTCCCTCTCTGGCCAGGCAGGAAACTGGGAGGAAAGCAGGAGAAAGGCTTTCCTGCACAATCTCCTACACAGCTTCCCTCTCTGGCCAGGAAAGTGGGGGGGGGGGGAGCAGGAGAAAAGCTCTCCTGCATGATTCCCACCCTCCCTTCGCCTGGCTCTCCTTCTTTTAAAGTTTTTATTGGTTTTCAAAGGTTAGGGAAAAGGGTAGTGGGATGGGGAGAGGTTACATAACCATATTCAATACAACAACTTGTTATCTAGGTTTATCAAATCTTTTGATATAGTACATAGTAAAAAATTAAAATAGTATCTTAAAATACTATTCTATATTCTACATTTCTAATTTTCTCAAACTATATTTTCCATTTTAACTATGTTTTCGCCATATTTCATTGGCCCTCAGTGTAATGGTATCCCAGCTCAAATTCTTTCCTGAGTTTATCTCTCTTTTTATCTTCTGCATAAATACTTTTATATACATTTAAATACTTTTATATACATTTACTTTTTCTCCTGTGATCTTGTCTTTCTGAGTGACATTTTCCCCATCTTCCAGGGTAGGAGTTCCTGAACCTCCCTCTTTTCCTTCCCACTTTCTGTTATCGGTTTATCTCCCTTCCCCTTCTTCTCTAGTTCTCCCTCTTTTCCTTCTAGAAAGATACTATGATCGTTATAAAAGGCCTCTGCCTCAATAGTATTATTTAATTTATTTTTTTTAACTTCCCAAAATATCAACACACCTTCTGGCATCAACCATCTAAATAATATACCTCTAGCAAACAGTAATTTTGTTAAGAAATAATATTTCCGTCTAGATTCTCTTATTTTTTTCGGTATTTGCTTAAGGACCGCAATCTTCTTCCCCTTGAACCTCAGAGGTTGGCCCCTCAGTGCTGTCAGGATCCCATCTCTCGTGGATCGCTTGAGAAATTTAATGTGAATCTCTCAGGGTACATTATATTTCCTTGCATAGCTTCAATTTACCCTGTAAATTTGATCAAGAGCACATCATTTTTCTACTCCAATTAGTTTGGCCAAAATTTTCGCTCATGATTTCTCTCAGATACTCACCAGCTTCTTCTGGGACATTTTGGAATCTTAAAAAAAAGGACAATCATTCGACTTCCGCTTCCAGCTCTGCAGCGATTGGACGCTCGAAGGCGGCTCTCTCCGCCTTCGGCATTTGGCTCGTCGCTCCGGAGGGCCCCAGGGGGGCACAGATGGGCTTGCAGAGCCTATCTGCCGAACGGGCGGCTGCTGGGTGCCCCTGAAGCAACGTGATCGCAGGGGGCTAGTCCCAGTTCGCCCCAGGCTTCGGAGGTCGTGAGGCGCGTAACAACAGTCATGGCACCGTAGCTGTGGAGCCGAGAGGAGCGATACATCAAAGACGGAGCAGAGTGAGAGGTGAGCAATTTAACACCTCTCTGGAGAGCCAGGTGACAACTTGGAATACAGTTGGGGGCAAAACAGAGGACTTGCAGGAGGAGGGAGAGGGGGGTTGTTTTGAGCCCCCACCCTTTGTTTTGGACTGCTTTTTTAAAATGGAGTTTTTTCTCTTCATTGCTGGAAAATTAGAAGATTGGGGTTATGTGCATAATAATTAAAAGACTTGGAGTATAAGATATGGAGAAGTAACTTTGCATAAGCTGGAATACGGAAAAATAAGACTGTTTGTGCCCCCGTCTGGCCCCTGAGGGAGAAATGGTGGAATTCCTGCTTCCTGCTTCTTTATAAACAAAAGGTGCATCATTTCCTGCCTTTGTCTCTGAAGAAACGTTTCTGTCTGGAGATTTCTGAGACCGGATTAAGAGATTTTTCTTTCTTGTTTACCCCTTAAAACCTTGATTCTCTCTGAGGAACTGTACTGCTGACTGCTATTTTATACGGAACATGCCGAGAAAACAAAATATTCCTGCAGACCAGGCGGCTTCTGATTCTACTGTGGTACCATCCAGCTCCGGTATTCAGACAAAATTAACTTTTCCTGTGCAACAAGGGGGTGCTGGTGCAGATGTAGTGGATATAAACACAATTGGCAAAATGTTTCAGCAACTTCAATTGGGACAAAAAAGATATGAAAAAGGATTAAAACAAGAGATTGCAGAGCTGCGAGAGGATATTAAGAAAAACTTGGCAGCTATTAAGACTGATTTAACAAAAGTACAGCAGACAGCAGAGGACAACAAGAAAAGGGTGGATGATTTGGAAAGGGAGATGAAGGGTGTGCAAAGGGGGAAACAAGATTTGGAAAATGTAATTTTGGGATTTGAATTTGACAGGACCTCATTCTATCTTAGATTTCAAAATGTGGAAGAAGAAACAGGAGAAAACTTGAAAAATTTAATGTGTACAATTTTATCTGAATTTATTGGGATAGAAAGAGAACATATGTACTGGGACATTGATCAAGTTTATAGAGTAAATTCTAATTATGCTAAAATACACAATGTACCCCAGGAAATACATGTGAAATTCTTAAAAAGGGAAACAAGGGATGAGGTACTCAGAGCTCAACGGATGGGGGCGTTGGAATACAGAAACAAAGAAATAAACATTCTCAAGCAGATCCCAAGAAAGATATGCAATAATAGACAAAAATACTTTTTTTTATCCAATAAATTGTATCTGAAAGGGATCATGTTTAGATGGATGTTGCCAGATGAATTATTAATCTTCTGGGAAGGGGGGAAAACAATAAGTAATTCAGTTGCAGAAGCTGAGGCCTTTATGAAAGAACATAACAACCTACTGGGAGATGAAACATTAGGTGCAGTAGGTGGAACTGATGAGGAGGAGTTAAGGGGGAGCGGGGATGAAGCCGGGCCTTCCTAGGGGGCAGGAGGAGGGGGGCAGTTCCAAGGAAGTTAAGATCAAAGAACAAGAAATAAATCTGATTTTAAGTTACTAATATATAAAAGTAGTAAAACTGCAAAAATGTAGAGGTAAGGACTTATTATATGATTGCCTTATATTGTATTTATATTGTATTTTTAGAAGATTTAACAGAAGTTTATAACCGGACTCTCGTGAGAGAAAGTTTTTGAATATTTTATATTTTGTATTTTCTTTTAATATATATATATTGATACTTTGTATAAGAAAAATCACAGATTTACAATGCTGTAAGAAAAATTTACTATCCCATTTACCCTACCCTTTAAGAAAAAATTGTAAAACTAATAAAACATTTTTATTAAAAAAAAAAAAAGGAGAAACTCACATAGTTGTTGTTAGGTACTATGTCACATAAACTCAATTTGCAACCTCCTGCTAGCTTCCCCATTGACTTTGCTTCAGTGGTGGCAGTGAAGGTTGAGAATGTTGATCGCATGACCTTGGGGCACTGTGACCTTCAAAAGTGTATTCCAGTAGTCAAGTGCCTGACCACTGGACACGGCACTAGCCACAACTTTGAGGATTGGCAGAAAACTCCTTGTTCAAGTGCCATCGTAACTCCACATAGTCGCTAAACAAATGGTCATTAATCTAGGACTACTTGCATATGCCTAGATAACTGAATGGAATAGAATAACAGAGTTGGAAGGGAACTTGGAGGTCTTCTAGTCCAATCTCCTGCCCAGGCAGGAAACCCTACACCACTTCAGACAAATGGCTCTCCAACATCTTCTTAAAAACTTCCAGTGTTAGAGCATTCACAACTTCTGGAAGCAAGTTGTTCCACTGACTAATTGTTCTAACTGTCAGAAAATTTCTCCTTAGTTCTAAGTTGCTTCTCTCCTTGGTTAGTTTCCACCCATTACTTTTTGTTCTGCCCTCTGGTGCTTTGGTGCATAGCTTGACTCCTCCTTCTTTGTGGCAGCCCCTGAGATACCAGAACACTGCTATCATGTCTTCCCTAGTCTTTCTTTTCATTAAACTAGACATATCCAGTTCCTGTAACCATTCTTCATACGTTTTAGTCTCCAGTCCCCTAATCATCTTTGTTGCTCTTCTCTGCACTCTCTGTACTTCTTCTGATCATAATAGATCTCTGAGGAGCAGTTGGTACCATCAACTCTGCTATTCTTTTGTGAGGATTTTGTTGAAACACTTATTTGTAGTGATTTCACCCATTCCTATGTAGATAGCTTCAACTACTATTGATTCAGGAGAGACTGAATCCTTGGACACTTCATAGTAAGGTTTCACAGAATTTGCTGTTTCTCTCTTTATCTCTTGTTTTAACATTGTGAGGGAGTGAAGTTGCTTCTCCATTTTGGAAAAGAGCTGTAGCCAGACAAAAATGTTTCTCCTACCCCCATTTTCCTCATGAAAGTGAGTGTAGAAAGAAACATGATAAGCAAATGGCACAGAGAAATGGAAGAAACTTCTGGAGAGTGGCAGCTATTACTGGCCAGAAAAAAGACTATCATTCCACTGCCAGCATCACAAGTTGTGTGGTCATCTTATCCAGCATACTCTCTAGTTGCTACCAAGAACATGATAGCAACTAGAACAGGAATCACTACACTGAAGCAGAATTTCATCCCAACTATTATGAGAACTTTTGAGAGAAACCAAAGTTTGCATATCACTTTTCAGACTTATAGACTCTTACTTGAACAAAGTTGAATGTTCAATAGATGAGAAGAGTGGAGAACAATATATTATTGGGGAAGGTGTGTGCTGCAACGAAGTATTTTGTACAGATTTGCTGCACTGTGGTGTGCCAAGTCCTTGGAAAGAAAAGTAACCTCACAAACCTCTACGAAGATGCCGGGGAAGAACATCTGTCAGTTTGGATTAGGTATCATCAATATGCTGATGAAATCCAGCTTTATAAATTTACCGCAGGCCAAAGAAGAGATGGGGAAGAAGTCCTAACCCAGTATCCGTCGACTGTAAGGTGGTGGACAAGGTATATAACAGGCTCAGGTTGAAACCGTGCAAGATACAGAAACTCTCTGATTCTGTGGATGTTCCAGCTACTAATCTTGATGGATCTGCAGTTTCTCAGAAAAGGCAAGTATGAAATATATTCTATTCTGTTCTATTCTATTCCTATTCTATTCCTATTCTGTTCTGTTCAATTTCAATTTCTATTTCTATTCTTTCCACAGGAAAGTTGCTCCTGAAAATGACTTCTAAGTTGCAGCTAGCAAAGACTGTAGCTTGTTTATCAGCTTCACCCTGTGCAGCAGAATAACACCTGTCTTTCAGAAGTTGCACTGGTTGCTGGGAAGCTTCAAGGCCTAATTTAGTTCACTAGTACAAAATACCTATACATTATTATATAGTATTAATGTTTATTAACTTTGGGGCAGATGGAATTCATTTATCTTACATCATCTATCCATGAGATCATGCTCCAAGTGCCCACTGACCACAAGAAATCAGAGGGTAAAGGCCTGGAAAATAGCTTTCTCAATAGCATTCCCTTAAGGTACTCAATTTGATCAATGCACACAGAGTTCTCTGCTAAGGAAATATTTTCTGAGCACATTGGCCAACTCTAAAGTACTTTTTCCAAGCCTCATGGGAACTGTATCTTTCATTTTGATTACTTTTGTGTTGCTTCTCTCTCTCTCTCTCGCTCTCTCTCCCTGCAGGAGAGGTTACTTCCACTCATTTATCTTTCAAAAGGAGAGTGAAAACAGCTACCTTTGGTAGGGTTTTTGAAGTATGTTTTGGCCTAAAGGCTGGTGTGTAGATAGCATACAAATTATTGTGAATGGTTGACTATTCATCTCCCATTCTGGCTTAGGTAAGAGGAGAGCTATTGAGCCAGGGGAAGGATGAAGAGGTAAGACTGATCCAAGAAAATCTATTTACTTCAAAGAGATTAAATCTCCAGGGACAAGAACACTTTTTGGATGATGCCTGGGTGGGGGCTTCCCGCTGCCGCCACTACTGGTTCGCCCAAACTGGGGCAAACTGGGAGCAACCCATCACTGGGTTGGATTATTAAAAGAGTGATTCTAACATCTGACTGCATCTAAGTGACAACTTGACTAGGGAAAATCTTCAGCTTCTGCTTGAGTACATCTGTCATTGAGTAATCCAAATTTCCAGCTTCAGTCTCACACTTTCAAGAAAGTGGCCTGTGTTAGGTGCTTCCTTTTGTAACAACCTTCCTCTATTTACTTCCTTTTGACATGGAGATGGTGATATCCTATGCTATGGATAAACAAGATTCTGGTTGAAAGTGCCAGAGTCAGTAATATCATGCATTGAATCCTCATAAATATTGATATGGCTGAGACTATATGTGACTAATTAGTTGATTGGTGGTCCTTCTCAATCAAGGATGACTCTTCAATCAGAGATAGTAAGATTGGAGAAAAAAAGGAGTGTTGATTTATTTTTTAAAAAAATCATAACATAGACTGCTGTTTGCAGATTAAATATCAATATGGATGCTTACAACACACAGGAAAATACAAAGCATAGTACGTCTGAACTGAAAAACTACCGATAGCCACTAGATGTCAGCAGTGAGTTAATTTTCCTGTATATATTTGCTACCATTTAGCAGCCAAATAAATTTTGGGGGTCTTTAGTGTTCTCTGATCTTGCTTGTTTTCTTGCAGATATTTCATTACCCAAGTAGATAATATCACCATTGCTAGAATGGACTTTTGTGTCATATTTCTAATACTCAACAGTATGCTTCTGTCATAACTGAAGAAGATTCTTGGATGAGAATCCAAGCAAAAAACAACAACAAAGGAAGTCCGGTTGCCTTTTAAAAAAGCATCTTTGGGATAACCATGACCTGGATGACAGAGAATCTTCATAGACATGGTCAGATCCATCCAGTCACCTATGTATACTTGCATTTATACTGTATATAATTCCAATTTTATCTAGAAGCTCTTTGTTAATGGTGTCAGAAGCAGTTTCCTAAATGTTGCAAATAACCTTTGTATCAGTTTGACTGCCACAATAATATTGGTTATGTATTTGAATTTATTCATTCAAAGCAACCATGTTTGGCTACCACCAGGGACAATACATACAGTAAGGCTTAATAGTACACTGGGGTGATCCAATGCAAGAAAATTCAGCCTCCAAAGCAACATCCTGTTAAAATCTTTCTGTGTTGTTACTAGTTGCTGCAGCGCAAATTGTATTGTGTGTAATGATATGACTGACTTGGGGATTTATGGTATGCAGTGAAGATAATGAGATGATAACAGGATGCATATATCTGTTCAAAAGACTGGAAATCCCCACTCTGCAGGACGGAAGGAAGGAAGGCTGGCTATCTGCCAGTCCATACTTTGAGCAATCCATTTCTTTTTACAGCAAGGACAATAAAACTATACTCAGTGGTGATGAAAGGACATTAAAAGAACAGTCACAACCTATTACTTTCTCCTGTGTGCCAAAGGCTGGCTCTGTGATGCCAGAAATAATGAAAATAATAAACTGATAGATCAAGCAAGAAAAAAATGCATTTCAGGGTGACTAAGGTCATTCAGAATGAGGTCACCTATCTGTACCATTTATAAAAACTCAGGCTTTGACATGGGAACATTACTACTTAGGAAATATCAGCAATACACACATTTTGCTAATCATAGGTACATTATGAAAAAAAATCATTGTAACTTATATAGCAGAGGAGAAAAATAAGCAGAAGTCATAAGGCTAATTCACAGTCTTCCTTTTTTTTTCAGGCACAAGATTGCCCCTATGCATGATATTTATGTAAAGATTGTTTGAAGCTGCATGAATGTATTATGCAGTGAAATTGCTTTCATTCTAACAAGAGTGCAGAAGGTTCTGCAGATCCCTGATTGGTAAAGGAAGTCATTTATTTGTACAATATGCTCTTTCATTCAGGTTCTTATGGGGATATTTTTCAGTTGCCAAAAAACAATCCTTTGCCTGCATAACATGAGAATTCATTGCCATCTACTGTGAAAGGTTATATGCATCCCCTGTTTGCTTGTTATATGACATGAGAACCTATGGAACAGAGTACCAGGAGTACCAGGCATTTAGATAGATAGATAGATAGATAGATAGATAGATAGATAGATAGATAGATAGATAGATAGATAGATAGATAGAT
>JANHFP010002764.1:95335-107010 GCA_032468135.1 Calamaria suluensis | reverse complement strand
TTCTCACCAGTCTCCTCCCCCCCCCCCAACAGTTCAGAGAATGGGTTAAAATAAAGTGCAAGACAGATTTTTTTCTCCCTCTCTCCCTTCAGTTAATAGCTCCACTTAACAGCTGGAATGTAGCTGATACATGCTTAATCAAATCCATAAACAACAGAAACTGACAGGATTAAGGCAGGGAAACTCATCAATCCCTGATCTAAGGATTAGATTAATCTCTTTCCTTCAGGAAGAGGGACAAAATTACAAAGATTTTCATTTTAAAGAGTATTAAGTAACACTTATGAGATCAGATGATACACCCTGGAGTTCCCCAATACCTTTTATAGCTGCTGCAGTGTTGGCTACTTCTTGTTTCTTCCTGGGGGGAAAGATACAGGAGGGGCAATGATGCAGCTTGATCTTAGGCTGTGAATTTAATGCACGTGTGGTCCAGCCAGCTGTATTGCTTCTGCTGTGAAGCACCCAATTTAGAACATAGAATAATAGAGTTGGAAGGGTTAATGGCTTTTGGCATCATGCCCAGGCTTTCAATTAGCCTGAGCAGCTGCTCTTAGTTTTCCTCTCAGCTGCTGCATTTGCTTTGGGGTTGACATTTTTTTAAAAGGGAAATGGCTGTTTTAAGTTTTCTGCATTGTTTTAGTGGTTCCTGGCACTGTCCTTTTGGGATGTAATTCCCTCACTCTTTTGAAAGCCTCTAGTGATGTCAAACTGTTCCATTGGTTGATTGGTCTCACCCTTAGAAAATTTCTCCTTAGTTCTAGTTTGCTTCTCACTTTGGTTAATTTCATTGTTGTACCTTTTGGTGCTTTGGAAAATAGACTGACTCCTTCATTTTTGTAGGAGTTCTTCAAATTTCCTGACAGAACAATTAATCGGTGGAACAACTTGCCTCTAAAAGTTGTAAATGTTCCAACACTGGAAGTTTTTAAGAAGGTGTTGGATAACCATTTGTCTGAAGTGGTGTAGGGTTTCCTGCTTAGGCAGGGGGTTGGACTAGAAGAACTCCAAGGTGCCTTTCAACTGTGTTATTCTATTCTATTTTAAATATTGGAACAGTGCTATTTTGTTGTGCTATTTTATTGTCATTTGAACTAAGGAGAAATTTCCTAAGGGTGAGACCAATCAAGTTGGCCATGCCCACCATTGGCACAAAAATTGGCACAATGAAAGATATGAATAGGCAAAACATAGCTATAAACACATGGATGATTATAAATAGATGGGAACAGTAGGACAGTAGGCACATAGGTGCACTTATGCACGCTGTCTTAAGGACCTCTTAAAAATGTAAAAGGTCCACAGTAGACAATTTAAGGAAAAAATCACAGGGATTAGCAATACTAACAATAGGATCAGGTAGGGTGTTCCAGACATTTATAACTATTACAAAAGTCATACTTCCTACAGTCTAAATTAGAGCGATTTAAATTGAATTTGAATCTATTAGTAGCCCATCTCCTTCTGCTTAGGACCGTCTGAGTTTAACCTTATTGCTGATATCCTTAAGATTTATATTGGACTGTTTCCTAATATGATTTTTTTTCTTACTTGTTCTTTTTGACTATCATTAAGTGTTGTACCTTATGATTCTTGACAAATTATTTTATGAATATTTCTTTATTATTTGTAAATAATTTACAAATTATTTCTTTTATGTACACCGAGGACATATGCACCAAAGACAAATTCCTTGTGTGCCCAATCACACTTGGCCAGTAAAGAATTCTATTCTATTCTATTTTATTCCATGAGGAACAATAGAAAATATGTCTCCATGTCTCTCTCTCTCTATATATATATATATATGATCTTCTTTCAGATCTTTGAAGAAAGCTGTCCTGTTCCCTCTCAGTCCAAGACCAGCAAGTACAAAAGGGAGAATACACCAATAGGCAAGGGCCATAAGGCGGCTTTTCAATTAGCTTCTCCATGTGATGGCTCATTAGGTAGTCTCCTGAAAATCAAGCCATACCCTGTATATATGGGAATTGGCTGGAACATAGAAAGCAAGCAGGAAACTCCTACTGGGCAAACATGGAGGGGAAAAAAAACTCTTAAATTTATTTTCTTTTTTCCCCTTGCACAAGGCTAAAGAAGTATTTGGAGATACGTTTCCCTATGGAGTGTTGTAGTAAAATCGCCATTAAGCAGCCCAAAGAATAGTACCATCCAACAGGAAAGAAAAAAGGAATAAAACTAGTAGCTGCCACATGAGTGGAATGCCTGCTGCTAACAGCGACAAGGAAAGCTTTAGGCAGCAGGGCCATTAAAGGCATGCAGGGCTGCCAACCCATTGCTCAAAAATCCAAAGCAAAGAATGCACAAATGCAAAAAAGAAGAAGAGGGTGTTTTTTTTTTGTTTGTTTTTTTAATACAGTGGGTTACTTCTATGCAACTATTGCTTCATTGGAAGGAAGACACTTAAAAGTGTTTCCTGGAGGCAATTTTCCAGTTATAGAACAAAAGCCAACAATGAATCCCATTATGGGGCCAGTTCGGTTATGATTTGACTGAAACTAGCAACCACAGTTCTAAATTAGAACAAAATATCTCTTGTTGCAATGTTCTTATCTGGATTGGATTCACTTTCTTTCAGACCATAGCCATAGATTTAAAACCATTTAGCTAGATAAAATCAAAATGTTATTATACTTATTGCCATATCCCAGACTATCTGGAAACATCAAGATAATTTTCTTTAAAAATCACAAAAGTCATAGTAGAAGGATGAACCAAAATAGAGAAAGAGAAAATAGCCAGCAACAATAACAATTGCTAAAAACATAGAAGTTATTATAGAATGTATCACATACAAAACCCAGATATGCTCAAAAATTAACTTCAGTACATGGATTATAATGTATGATTTGCAATAAATGTGACTGTTTTCCCCCTACCCTCTCTCCATATGGGCAAGAAATATGCCTCGAGTCCCAGCTGTTGGGAGAGGGGCGGTATAGAAAACAAACAAACAAACAAACAAACAAACAAACAAACAAACAAACAAACAAACAAACAAACAATCTTTCACTTTTGTTTTTCTTTTGTAAATTGTAGCATTTTTAGCAATACTTCTGCAAATATGGAATTGAATGGCCAGAAATTAGGGAAATAGTAAAACCTTGTGCCATATTTTTGCTCTTTTTGAATTGGGTGTAAAGGAGATATCAAGAGAATTTTTTTTAAAAAAAAAATCAGTAGTTCCCAAACATGCCAACATTGCTTTGAATTATGAATTGAGCAACATAATAAAGAAACAAACAAATAAATACTTCCAAGTTGAGGCTGAATGCATAGCAGTTGATAAAGGTAAACTGCAAATGTATGTACAGTATGAATGAATGGACTTTATTGCTATTAAAAACTCCAGTCTTTAAGAGAAATCAAAAGATGAGTGCCAATTTCTACCATGTAAGCTTGTTGAGCCAAGTTAGCAAAAATCTACAGTAAACATCCACAGAACAAGTTTTTATATTGGTCTGAATTCATTGTGAGTGAAAAATAGTGGGGTTCAGAGAAGTTAGATCTATTTTAGATCATGCTACAATGTTCTATCATCTCAGGGAATATATTCACCTCTAATTGCAGCTTTTATTAACATGATTTCCAGGATTCTCTGTGCTATAAACCTAAACATAGAACAATTAACAGATGTCTGTTCATCAAATCAAAGAAATATCTCTTAGTAATACAGGGCTGTATACTACCTAATTTTACATAAATTCACTGAAGGCCAGCCTAATCAGACTAAATTGGCCAGTGAGATATTAATTTACTACTATATACTGAAGTAAAAGTTTTGTCCATTTGTGCTAAACTATCTTTGGGTGCTGTTTTACTGCCTATCAATATCAGGGACCTAGTCATAAACATATATGATCTTTGCATTTTCCAAATAGCACAAGTCACTAAACTGGCAAATAGGAGGGCACATCATCAGATAAGACAAAACCTTTCAATACTTAGTGTGGTTTTCCAAACCTCTGGAAACTAGAATACTCATCAGGACTAGGTATTCCAAAGAGCACAAATAGCAGAAGAATGATTTTCATTTAAATTAAATTTGAGATAGAGTTTACTTCAGCTGCCACTAAGCTATTTTCCACTAATGCTTAACTTTAGTTATTGTGTGGGGCTCAATTAAAACCGTAAAGTGAAATAGCAATACAAGAGAAATCCCATATCATTTTTTTGACAAATATATTCCAGATCCTTCACTATGACCCAAATATGATGCTTTGGTGAAAAGCAGGATTCATAATTGTGTAAGCCACCCAGAGTTACTTATGTTAGATGGGCAGTTATATAAGACAAAGAAATCAATAAATGTTGAACCTGGGATTTGCCTTATTAGTTTTAACTTTTGGTTGAAACTATTACAAGGTGCAGATTTATTGGCTGATTTAATGAGAGTAGAAAATGTTGATTCAATCTAGAAAGAAAATCATTTCCAGAAATTACACTTCTTTGGCTTTTCTTGGCATGTGCTTTTGCCAATGGGGTAGGGTAAGCCAATTTAAGGATTTTAGATGTAGAAGGGCAACTGGACTAAGTGGCATGTCCCTGTAATGTATTTATTAAATAATTTATGAAATAAATATAAACAATTCTGCATGCAATAAGATTGCTGTTTCAGACTTTAAACAAGCATTATCCTTGACTTGCTTTAGTACCCTGCCCAGATTAGCATAGAAAGGAAAATACAGGAACTTTCTCCCAAATAATGGTGCCTTATGATGCCCAGGTTTTGTTCTAATTCCTTTTCTATTGAGATTTATTTGCAATTAATCTTCTTACTTATTTCTAAATTTTCAGGACATTCTGCTTTATTATTATCATCTGTGAATTATCTATGAGATACCAAAAAAAAACCCAAGAAGTGGGTTCTTAAAGATTGCTATGTTTTGTTATGCTGTATGTAACCTTCAGCTTGCTGTGAGTTACAACTGTTTCATACTTCTGAAACGTTTCAATATTGTTTTGTTTTTGATTTATGACTTTAATAAAGCATATTCGTTCATTTATTCATTCTAAAAAATCAAATCAAATATATGTATATGCTTTGATAATAACAGTAAATATCATTTTTAATATAGAAATCCCACATACACTAGGCAAGTTGGGAAACTAGAAGTAAATGCATGAAATATTATATATATATTAGATTTTTTTTAAAAGTAAACTTTCCACATTTAATAAGATCAAACTGTTCAAATCACTAAAGAAAAAAAAGCAAATAGGAATGTTGGGAAAAAGCCTTTTTTTCAGCAGCCATGTCACCTTCTATTTTAAGAAACTCATGGGTGAGACCTCATGATAGCTTTTCAGGTCAGTGGAGCTGAGGATGGAAATGCATCACTGACACATGTGAAAGTAGCAGGACAGAATCATATAACAAGGTTGGTTGACCAAGCTCTAGAAGTTGGCTGGCCAGTTGATGGATTCATGTTTTATGCTGACACAATATGCAATAATCATTAAAATTACAATGTTCATAGGGGCAACACTGAAATAGGTGGTATTAAAAATGTATAAAAGTGTAAACATCTAAGTGAGTTGACAAATGCATTTTATCCACATGTTTAACTGAATTCTGAATATACTGTAATATTTGGTGGTTTCATTCAACTCTCTGTTTAGTTGTTCAAAGTTCCCAAAGCTTGTTTCTGGCAAACACCATATGCCATATTTGTCTAATGTAGTATCTACAATCATATGTAGAGCTAACTCATTTATTCCAATGGTTCCAAAACTATCTCTGCTTCAATAGTTGGAGCCTGTTTGAAAAAGAGAAGTACAGAAATATCTTATCAATAAGACTCTACCTTTTTACAGGTATATCATGTATTGTGGAAGGATAGGAATGTTCGTCTATATGATAACCAAAAATTAGAATGAGTCTACTCACTACTTTTCAGACTGATGCAGTATATTTTGATTAAGGGCATATGTTGTTGTGAGAAAGATATGAACAGATCCTGCTTAGTTGCAGTTATTGGCTCTGAAGGTATGTGCTTGACATATTTGCTCAGGCGTTGCTGTTCTATTTCTTCCTTGTGTCCTTCCTTATACCGCAGTCTTCAGCTTCTTTCCCACACAATTTGATATTGCTTCCCCCATTTCTCCTAATTCTTATTTTATCTCACTTTTAGGTCCAATTTATTGACTTTTTCTAATAGAAGATGATGAAGCATCCACTTCCAGAATCTCTGTAGACACACCCAGTACAAGCACTCTGACTTTTACATTTACAGGAAATATGGCTGGTTAGTTGGTAAATTAGGAGGCTGTATCTGAAGGTGGAAAACCAAAGAATTTTACAGATGGGAGAAATAGCAGATTATTTTATAGGGGGATCTGAAATAACTGTACTCAATGGAAAATAAATATTAAACATATTTCATTAGCTGCAATTAATTAATGTAGGTGTTAAATTACATGTACAACCCTTTGAAACTACTCAAAATAAATAGAGTGTCATATCTAAAATGAAACTGCTTTTAAAAGTCCCATTTTTATAGAGTGTTTCTCAAACAGAATCAATGGCTGTAGTGAACAGATTCTAAGGACAGAATCAATGACTGTAGTGAAAAGAGGATCCGGTCAAGGGATCAGCTTCTCAGAATTCCTCTCTGGATCAAGGAGAGGATTAGGGTTATTCCCACATTTGTTCCATACAAAGGCCTCCTACAAAAAGATAATAAAACTCCAGTGGGTTTGAAGCATTTTTAAAACATGCCTTGCTTGGTTAATCTTTGTAAAAATTAGTATTGGTTTGGCTAAGAATTCCTAAGCTTAGGAGAAAAAGAGCATTATTTTTTCCATGAAAACATTTCTGATGTTTACAAAAGTTCAAGTTTCCAAAATATCAGTTTTCTATGCTTAATGTGGGTAAAATAGAAATGGTTAATGAGCCATATGCACCAATTAATGCTGCATGAGCTATGCATATGGAAATAATTATTTGTATGCAAATTTAATCTGACTAAAAATCAGCAACAGCAGCGTTCACAAATTATTTGAGTATTATATTGTTAAATTGGAAAAGAGGCATCATGAGTATATGTCAGCACGGTGCATGAACTCTGAATTGATTGAATAACAACTTTAATTTATAAACTTCTAAGGCAGGCTCTGGATTAGAGATTAATTTTCATGGCATAGCAGGAACTTGCTTGAGGTAAATCAATTTTGCTGGCAGTGAAGGCATACTGAGCAGAATGTGTCCATATTGGTGGGGAGTAAAGGATCCATTTTTTAAGGTTTCAATAAGTTAGGGTTAAGGTTAGGAATACAAATAATAATAATAATAATTTGGCTGTACACCGCCCCGAGTCCGTAAGGAGAGGGGCGGTATAGAAATATAATAAATAAATAAATAAATAAAATAAATACAATCTCACAATCCTCTAATAGAGGATCTTCCTCTTTTTTGAACTGGAGATGGTACCCATAATTCATTGTGTGGTGAAAACAATCACCAACAAATCATGGTTTGCTTAAAAGCAAAACCTTGGTGAATCATCACATTGTGCCCTCCCACAAGAGAGCTTTCAATGGATATAAATGTGATGAGTTACAAATTCAAGGAAGTACAGATCTAAAGAAGCAAATGAATACATCAACATTTATTAACATTTATTGAGGAAGAGAGAGTATATCAAAAGAGATCAAGAGTACAAACTTCAGAGATCAGAGAGAGAGAATCAATGGAAGGATAATGAATCCTCCTTTCAAGTTGTGAAAATAATATTAGGTTTAAATAAAAAGGTACTTTTGACGGAAACCATGTGAGAGTGACATTGGGGAAGAAAAAAATTAGAGGTTATGAATTAAGCAATTACCATTTTTAGCAGATAAAATCTGAAGTTTGAAATGCTTGGCAAACATTCTTCTTATATTGTTGAATTGGGTAAAGCCATGCAGTTATCTATATTGAATACATTTAATTCCCACCCATCTATCATGGATGGAATACCAGTTCTATAGTTTGAACAGTTAGTTTTAAATAATGTAGGATGAGCTAATATGAAAATTTCACCAAAAATGTAGTCTACAGCTGATTTGAGCACAAACAGTTTAGTACAGTATTACATCTTTATAAGAATTTACATAAACATGTAATGCAATGAAAGTAATCGGGAAATATACAACTTATTATACAACATATTCTTAGGGCATTTGTGTCTACTTTACCAAGTGGTCTCAATTCTGGAAAAAGTTAAAAAAAATGAAATAGTGTCTTTATGATTCAAAATGAAGAAAAATAAGATTTTAGATTTTAAAGACTTTGGCCAGCGTTGGATAGTATGTACTTCTACTTAAGCATAAGTAGAATATATTTGGTTTCATCTCTTGTAGAAAATAATGCCATGGGGTAGGTATATTCAGAGATTGGTGAACAATTCTGCTGTTTTTATTCTTAGAAGAACATATTTCCAGATGTGGATTAATAAAGAAACTCTCATCTTTGAATAAATAGTTTTCCCTGTATGATTGGTTTTCATGAAGAATTAAAACAATATTTAATTAAATATTATAATTGGTATAACTAAATGCAAGAGTGCAGTAACATTTTATATTCTTACCAAGGCAAGAACAAGTTCAGTAGAATTTTCTTTTCAACAAATTGTTGCTGATTGGAGTACTATGGGGAGTGCTTATAAAAACAAAAGCTTGATAGATTACTTGACAGAATTGCAAAACCATAGACTGGAGCTCTGAATACCATAGTAGCCCCCTATTCCATAGTTGGCTGATAAGGAAGTTAAAGTTTTGTGTTATACATTCTCATCAATAAGTTAGTCTTTTTTGCTGCGAATAATAATGGTCGTTCACATCTAATGCTTTAGATTAGAATTATAATGAAGAACTAGAGAAAATTATGGAGAGTGAAGCACAGCCACCAAATGCATGCACCCTACTGCAGACCCAAATGTATCTTTTCAAGAGGCAACTGGATTTTCTGCTTTTTTTCTCTGAATATATTTTGATTCTTAGCCAAGGAGTTTCTTCAGCTTCTTGAATGAGAAGTGAAACATCTTCAAAGAAAAAAAAACAGAAAATCCAGTTGCCTCTTGAACAAACACCTTTGGGACAGCCATGTCCTGCATGCCTGAGAATCTCCATAGACATTTACCCTAATGCAGAGAAAGTAAAATAGCACTCAAAATTGCAATGTAACCTATAACCAAAATGATTTCATTGGTAACACACTGTAGCAGCAGGCCAGCCAACCACAGGGAATAGAATTCTTATTCCCTTACCTGCTCCGTTCCAGATATAGAATCCATCCAGACTATTTCAGTCCAGATGATGGAGCAATGTTATCACTATTTTCTACAGATGTAGATGCTAGTCCTTGCAGCTTTCTTGCAAGAATTTTTGAAAGGATTGGCTATTGCATAGATTTAGGCCTGACAGAGACACATTGGGTCAAAGTCACCCTGCTAGCATTGTGCCCTAAAGTAATACTAGAATGGAAGGTTTCCTGATTTTTAGCCTGGTCCCTTAACCGCTACACCAAACTGGGAATCAATTAGTTGGTACAGAAATGTGAATTAGTGGACTCAATAGTAGAAAGCTGCATTCTCATTTCTAAGCATCTGCTATGTAAAGTGAATGCCTCTTTCTTCCTAACAACAGACACAGTCTTGAGCATTATTGCCTACTTTCTTGTTCTTATTTATTTACCCATGATTAGAACTTGACTAAAATCCTTGTCAGTTGCCATATGTCCTACATACTCAGGAATACTTACTCATACTTGTAAGCGTTTGTGTATTTGTTTATCTTACAGCAATACTTCAATGTTCATTTTGATCAAGCAAAAGCAAGAGGTGGCTTTCCATTTATCAAGGATGAATTGGATTAATAACAAATATGTATAGAAATATGACTTATACATTTCATTATTCATTCATTCATTCATTTAATTTGTTTGCCACCCGTCTTGTTACAAAATGAGTCTGCGTGGCTTACAGCATTAAAGAAAACACTGTTAGGTCAGGTAAACATAGCATCAGTGCTATTAATTGGGAGGAAGGAAAGGATTTTGAAGTCAGTGGCCAATAAGACAAAATATAAAAACAAGACAGTTCTGTTGTATTTCTAGTTTTTATTTACTTAAATGTAAGAAAGTAGTAGGCTGCAAAGGAATTTTGTTGTTTATAACCTTCCGTTTCTGTCTTGCATGCCAGCACTTAAAAAGCTAAACTGAATATTTCATTGGTGCCAACCAAATGCTTGAAGTTTAATGGGGATGCATTTTTGGTAAATAGTGGGTCAAAGGAAGATTGATTGTCCATTGCTCCCATACCATTAAAAAGGTTAACATTGAAAGTAGGGCAGAGGAGTATAAATAGTAACAATTGTCCAGACACCTAGACTTAAAAAACAACAACACTTAAATGCATGATGTTATCAATCCAATCATTTTTTTTCTTTCTCCAGGAAGCACATTTGTTTGACTAAAATCCCTAACTGTATTCATTGAAATGAACAATTGGTGTGGTGAAGGAGAGTAATGCATTTTTATTTTTTGTATTTATCTTTGCAAATGCTGTTTAGGGGTAGCTGGCATTTTGAGAAACCCCCATTGTCCAGACTGATCCACATCAAATTGAAACCTCATTTACAAGAAGCCAAGTGGATCCAAAATTGTTCTTCTTGCTCTAAAAGTTTAAAGCTTTCAGCTCTGGAGATTCAGTCAATTTTATAGCTTAATACATATCAATGGATAAAACGAATTTGGTCAGTCTCAGCACAGTTGTTTGTAGCTTTCTACCAAAGCACATATCTAGCTTTTCAATTACTTTTGGCAGCCACTCTTTGTGTGGAAACTTAGATATAAAACAGGAGGGACAGTAACAGGTAAAAACAGTTTATCATTGGCACTAAACATTTCATTAGGACTCTTAGGCTCATTGATCTAGGAAGGTAGAAATTTAATCATATTTAAAAGAGGTGAATAGAAAATTGTTCCAAAAGTCTAATGTATGTACCAATTTACTTGCTTGAATTTGTAAAGAGAAAGACAGTGATATTTTTCTGTGGCCATTTAAACAGTTTCTATAAATGACAAAAATCTGAAGGAAAAAGCATTACAATCCAATATATATATTTAAAAACAACTTTAAAATATGATGATATTGACTGCAATTTTAAGGTCCTACTCCTCAGTTTTGTTCATGTGCTTCAATGTTCCTTGTGAACTAAAATTTCATTAAACAAGATTATTTTACTCTCTTTATTCAGGTGTCAATTTTCCTTATTTGCACTGTTCTAGTCTGATTTTTACCTTTATTTAAAACAAAACAAATGGAAGGATTTTGATTTTGTTCCAGCCCATTTCTAGCTTTTCCTTTCTATTTTAAGAACCCTACAAAATTCTTGATGAAGTGAATAGGAAAAACATTTCACAACACCAGAACATTTTCTCCTCAGAATTGTCTAATTGGTTTACAGCCAAGAGAACCTGCCACATGTTTTTGTTGTGGTACCTTGTTGTGGTACCTTGCTCAATAGTAGTAACTGTGGTACACATGTTGTGCTACCTTGCTCAATAGCAGTAACAGTGAGAGGGATCTTGGAGTTCTAGTGGACAACCATTTAGATATGAGCCAGCAATGTGCAGCAGCTGCCAAGAAAGCCAACACAGTCCTAGGCTGCAT
>JANHFP010002761.1:110079-121476 GCA_032468135.1 Calamaria suluensis | reverse complement strand
ATCCATCCATCCATCCATCCATCCATCCATCCATCCATCCATCCATCCATCTATCTATCTATCTATCTATCTATCTTATATACCACCCCTCTCCCCACATGTATATAATGTGAAACATTTGCAGAAAAGGCTAAAAATCTAGCAGGTTAATTGCCATGCATTTCACTTAATGTATTTCTCTGTGTAAGATGCAAATTGCTGATTGGTACACAATGTGGCTGCTGACTTAGTAAAAAGAAACAAAAAATTGCCACATTAAGATGCTTTTTCAATTAGCCCATTAGCTTCAGAATCCAAATCAATAAAATGGCCTTTAATTCTAACACCTTGTAAGCTCTGGTCAAGTGAATCAGAATTTATTTCCTGTCGTTTGTAGGTCATCTCTGCAGAAAAGCCATTTTCAGGACAATGCAAAATAGGTGCATTGTAAGACCCACCAAAACCAAACACCACAAGTCTGTAGGAGAGAATACAGGCAATCCTTGACTTACAACAGTTCATTTAGTGAGCGTTCAAAGTTACAACGGCACTGAAAAAAGTGACTTATGACTATTTTTCGCACTTACGACCTTTGTAGCAAGTAGTCCCCATGATCATGTGATCAAAATTCAGGTGCTTGGTAAATGGTTCATACTCATGACCCAAGGTCATGTGATCCTATTTTGCAACCTTCTGACTACCCAAATCAATGGGGAAGCCAGATTCACTTAACAACCAAGATACAAACTTATCAACCGCAGTGGTTCACTTAACAACCGTGGCAAGAAAGGCTGCATAATGGAGCAAAACTGTATAATGGAGCCAAAAAATGTTTAGAGTGCAGTACTGCAGGCTACTTCTGCTGATCAGCAGTTTGGCACATCGAATCTCAGTAGGCTCAAGGTTGACTCAGCCTTCCATCCTTCTGAGGTGGATAAAATGAGGATCCAGATTGCTGACTCTGACTGTGAAGCGGTCTAAGTGCTATTGCTAAGTGCTAAAACTCACTTAACAAATGTCTCACTTAACAACTGAAATTTTGGGTTCAATTGTGATCATAAGTCGAGAACTACCTGGGATTTCTCTTAAAGGCTAGTGTTTTATTTAGTGCCATGATGGAGTAGAAATTTTGCACGCACATAATTCCAATTTTAACTTTTGGTTTTTCTGAAACTGTGAAAATCAGTATTGGATTTAAGAAAGCCTCCAAAATTCAACAGATTCAACTTTCAAAGAATTAGCTTTACAATGTGCTTTAATTATCCAATGCAGCAATTTATTTTTGGGTGGATATTTCATTTGCTTTATAAACTTTCTGAATGTATTAGGAATCAGAAGCATAAGTTTTTGTGTATGAGTGCACATGGGTTAATAAATGGGGATATTCTCAAAATAGGAAATGTGATGTTCAAATAAAAATACCTTGCATTCTGTAAATGTCAAATATTATTTTTACTGTAACACAGTTGGCTTTTGACCTCTTTCACCAAAGAAAGATGTAAACCAATAGAGGCTGATATTAATACAAACCTACCTTGAATTTTCAAAGGCGTATTTCATTTCCTTTTGACTTCTTTCGTTGATTGGGTACAATAGGAGTATGGATAAGCCTAAAAGGATGAGGATGGCTGGAAGTCCACCAACCAAGATTTTCAGCGTGATGACAACATGGGTGGACTGTGTGCACATCCCTGATTTGTAGCCTACAAATCTATTAAAAATTCATGCAACTGTTACTATAACACATTCAAATAATAATACACAGTTACCCCTCATTCTGTGTCCACCTCCTTCAATTTGAATGTTGTTTACTAAACTTTGTTGGCTTTCTCCTATCAACTTCTTTTATGTAAAAAAGACCTATTTTTTTTCCACTGGCGGCTGACCTTAAAACAATGCCTCTTATATTTATAAAGCAATCTGAGCAATTCATTCATTATGATCAGAACAACAGTATCTTGGTCTCTATTAACACTGGTCAGTTTCTTTAAACCAGAGGTCTCCAACTTTGGCAACCTTAAGACTTGTGAACTTCAACTCCCAGAGTTCTATACACTTAACTATGGTGTGCACCTTTTTAATCTGTTCAACTCTGGGAGTTGAAGTCCACAAGCCTTAAAGTTGCCAAGGTTGGGGGACCCTGCTTTAAACCAGCACATTAGGGCCTGCCATATGTAGCCACAATTCTACATAACTGGTTCCACACTATGTGCCAGGATAGCTTGCTTATTTATTTTCTACATTTCTCTACCATCTGAAACTTAAATAGATTCTAGGGAGTTTACAGAGTTTATATGTGAAATACAATATAAAACCAATAGAATAAATAGAATAATTTGAAACTAGTTGGTGATTAAGTTAAACATTAAAATTAAATTAAACCCTAATAGAGGTAAACCCATTTAATGGAATATGGCACCAGTGGTTTTAATTAAGCCCTGAAAAGTTTCAGTATATCTAGATTTACATCTGCTTCACACTCACCAAGCAGATAGGGGCCATTCTCAGTTCTGCAGGATAGATATTTCAGAGAAAATAAACTGCATACTCTACTGTCACTATACTCTGAATGAATGGAGTCTTATAGACTACTGGTAAACTAGCAAAACCTGGAAGCTAAAGTAGCTAGTAACACAATTACCTGGACCCAGGAAAGAAATAGGAGTGGAAATAACAATAAATTCTGGACTCCCCCTTTTCTGTTACAGCCAGCACAGTATTTCCCATGGTACCACCTCATGTCAACCAAAACAAGATTTGGTTTGGAAACAGCCCAATTAATTTTCACTCCAGTTCGAGCTGGGCCCCAGATCTAAATCTCAATTCAGAAATTCAAAAACCAATTATTGTTCTTTTTCTGTTTGATAAAACTTATACAATATTTTATAAAAAAAAAATTCCCCCGTGAATTGAACAAAGCATAAAAGTGGAATAAAATCTGAGAGACTGGGTAGGGGGGTGATATGAATCCTTTCTTAAACCAAGTTCACATTGGAAATGTATTTATTATATGGCAGCATGTATAGATAATAGAGCAAGTGAGATAGGTATAAATGGATTACATTTTTAAAAGAAATAAATAATGTAGTATCATTACCATACCAAACTGAGAACTTATAGATTCCATGCAAGCATACTGACAAGAGCAGGTGTAGGTAGCACACAACCATCTAGTTCAATGGTTCCCAAATTTTTTCAGTCCACCATCCCCTTGGTGCTACAAACTCATCCTCAGTGTCCCCCACCCCCACCCCCTACCGGTTCTGTGGACGTGGCTTGGGGGTGTCCTGTGACTTAGTGGGCATGGCTAATTCAATGTCACTCAAAGCCATGCCCACACATGACACACACACATGACACACACACACCAAGAATCCAGTAGGAAAAATTGTGGGCCTAGCAGCAAGAAGCCCCAATCATCACTATTGGTTCTACCAAACCAGTCTGAACTGGGAGGATTTCACCCCTGGTTCACCTCCAGCACTCCTCTACCACTCCTCTTGCCTCTTAGTGCCCCCTAAATTATCCCACCTCCCCCCAGGGGGCAGTACTGCTCACTTTGAGAACCACTGTTCTAGTTGCTAAAGTACAATTCCTAACATTCCTAGGACACCAGGACAATGGCAAAGAATGCCGGAGTTGTAATTTATAAATATATGGAGTGCCACAGATTGCCTATCTGTGTGCCTCTTTATTGAATTGAACCAATGCAAGGCCCCAAACAAAACAAAACTTAAGGCACTCACTGTAGACTGAAGGAAGAAATTCCCATTCCAATACCAGTTGACATCTTTGTGAAAAAGATGAAGGACGAATAGAAGATAGTTTCATACCCTGGTAAGTGAATGTTCTGCATTCGAAAATGGTCAACTACATCAGGCAGCATGGACCTTTCATCAACAGATTAAAAAGGTGCATATCACAGTTAGGTGTATAGCAGTGATGCAATTCATTTTTATTTTACTACCGGTTCTGTGGGCATGGTTTGGTGGGCATGGCAGGGGAAGGATACTGCAAAATCCCCATCCCCATCCCACTCTGGGGCCAGACATAGGTGCTATTTGCTGGTTCTCTGAACTACTCAAATTTTCCGCTACCGGATCTCCTAACTACTCAAACTTTCCGCTACCAGTTCTCCAGATCCTGTTAGAACCTGCTGGATTTCACTCCTGGTGTATAGGAATACCATAGGAAGAGTGGCAACTATCTGTAAAACTGCCATACAAACTTCTGCTAATTTTTGTTCTAATAATAAATCCCAGTTGTGGCAGACCTTTCTTATTTTTCTATCATTCCAGTCCTTGCATATCAAAATAATGTACAAAAACCAAAACCAGTGATCACCTGTCCCCCCCCCCCTTAAGAATATGCAAATTGTGCACAATCACTAAAAGACATTTTAAAATAAGAACCAACTTTTTAAACAAAATAATACTTTAAAAATCATGTGATTCAGAACTTAGCGAGTGGAAGGTAACTAATCTAAAGTTAAATGCATGTTTTTATAATAGAGCTTTTATATTTTTATATTGCTTTAAAATAATAATTTCATTGAAATACTTTTAATACTTTAAATAATACTTTATACATAGCTAATGGGGAGGGTTTCATATGCTTTATCTTATAGTTTCCCACCTGCTGCTGTTAAAAATCACCAGGATTTTAATCACTGAGCCTTAAGACTTTTCTTCCACTGGTTTGTCTTGCTGTTTGAAAGCTCTGGTCTCTGACGACACAATCTGAGGCCTCAAGATTGGGATTTTCCATAATTGCAAGAGCTGCCAGCCCTAAAGAGGCCGCTATGTATCACTGCATTGAATCAGTTCCATCAGTATTAATCTTTAATTAAACTAAATGAAGCATCTTCTGCAGGCAGACCGCAGGGTATCACCCAAAGGTTAAAGTGCTGCTTTTAGCCAAATGCAGCAGATATTCCCTGCATACCTTTACCTCTTATAAAGAGACTCTTACCATGGCAGGAGGAAAGATGCTGCAATGCTAAGTCCAGACACAAAAGCCACAAAGTAGGTGAGAAAGATATTAGGGATAGTCACCAACATGATTACAGATGGAATCATCAACTAGAATGAATGAATGCAAAGAAAAAAATAAATAGTTTCATCCTTAATTGAATGTCTAAGAAAGGGTAATGTCTCAACTGGACAATGATGTAAACAGGATTAAGTTTACTGTACAGACATGACCATGACAATCATTACAGATTGGCAGTGCAGTAAGTCACCACCAACTTGTCTAGCTTAATATCATTGGCAATGATTGGCGTCCATTTGCTAGAATTTCAGGCCTGGGACAAAACCTTGGATTTTCCGTATGCAAAACATGTGCTTCTACAGTGGCGAGTGGTCTTTTTTGCGGCAGGAACCACCCTTTTAATTTTAAGTCTGCTTTTCCTTCTGCTTTGAAGATCATAGAACACTGTTTTTCAAAAATGTACATCAAGAGTACGTGTTACTGGCCACATCCTTTGCAACAGTGCCTTTCAAAATTGGTAACTTTAGGAACGTATGGACTTCAACTCCCAGCATTTCCCAGGCAGCTGATTGGAGAATTCTGGGAACTGAACTTTACACATCTTAAAGTTCCCAAGCTTGAAAAATACTGGGAGCATTTGGCTGTACTGTTTATCCTTCTATTTCAGATCCACCATAAATAGAAAATCTGTGGGACAAGAGGTGTCATTCCCAGAGACAGCATCCCTTTAACTTTCAGCTACATAATCTGGAGTCTGTTGGTCTGAACAGAATATAAACCATAACAGGAAGATATTCTTAATCTACAGAACAAGAACCAGGAGACTTAGCTACAGTTAAATCATCATGTCTTCTCAAAGGGAGAACACAGATTTCAAAAAAGGGTTTACAAATAGCTAAAAAGGCATGGCCTAGAATGATCCATGATGGCGAACCTATGACACGTGTGCCACAGGTGGCACACAGAGCTGTCCTCTAGCTGAATGCAGGTGTGTGCACCGGCCAGTTGATTTTCAGGTCTTCTGGGTCCTCTGGAAGTCAGGAAATGGGCCTTTTCAGGCCTCCAGAGAGCCTCTAGGGATGGGTAAGGACATTTTTACTCTCCCCAGGCTCCTAGGAAGCCTCTGGTGCCTGGGGAGAGCGAAAAACAGGCCTGCTCATTCCACCATGCATATAAGTGAGGGGAGTGCAGAGGGTCACACATGCAAGCACGGGGGGAGCAGGGAGGCATTCAATTATGGGTGTGGGCATTTGCGGGCACCACCCCTGCACTCCCCCCACTTTTGGCACGTGACAGCAAAAAGGTTAGCCATCACTGGCCTAGATAGAAAAGGCTATTGATAAAATGATTACATTCCAAGTTCTTTGATTATTAGGACTGTGCAGTGCCTTAAATTCATTTTCAAAGTGCTTAGGATCACAAGCCCAACGCTTCTAGAACTCTTTAAAGCTGTCACATCTTTACCTGGCATATCTTAGTTGCCCTCTGCTGTTGTCACATGATCATGGAAAAAGGCATGGCTGCCTTAAAGAGTTATAGACAGGTGCTCCATTCATGCCTCTGTATGCTTTGAATCACATTTCTGGAACGCTGGGCAGCCATAACTATTAGCAGCTAACTTACCGATATTCCAAATGCTGCTTTTTTTTTGCCAAAATGCTTCAGAAATCTTTGCCAGAATGGAACGCTCACTGTAGCTGATACCTATACATTGCAACAGGAAAAAATGTCAGAAACGGGAAAAAGTATAGTTATGGCTTCCAAGAGAATTAAGGGTACAATTTGAGGATTGCAGTACCATATAAATATCAATACACATCACAACAAGGGGGCAGCAACTTGAACTCTGATGGAGTCAGAAGAGATAACCATGAGTTTAAAAAGGTGACCAGAGAGACAGAACCCAATATTTTCCTTTTATTATATTGTGCCAACGGTAGGTATAAATGGAGACAGGCCTTCAGTCATGAAAACATGATTTTCATATAGGTATGGACCATAGAAATATGATAAGAAGAGACACACGAAAAGCTTAGCTTCGTCTGCATACCTACCAAGATAATCAGCACTAAATTCTGAAAGTGACTGCGAAGATCAGCTGCGTAACTACAGAAGAGAATGAAATTTCCTTGTTCAATCTAAAAGGAGAGAAAAGAAAAGAGTGCAAGTAGTTGGGTGGCATATACCTTTAATAAATAATCATTAAAAGATAACAGAACTATATTATGAGGGTAGACATGATTCAAATGTGAAGGAGGATGGATAAATATAGTGATACAATTCATACATCCAAGGTGGATAAAATGAGGAGCCAGATTGTTGGGTGCAATATCCTGACTCTGTAAACCATTTAGAGAGGGCTGTAAAGCACTGTGAAGTGGTATATAGCCTGTTTCCCCTCAAAATAAGAATTCCCCTGACAATAAAACCAATTGGGCTTTTGAGCGCATGGCAATAAGGCCAATCGCTTATTTCAGGGTTCAAAAAAATATAAGGCAGGGATTATTTATTTTTGGGAAAACATTGTAAGTCTAACTGCTATTGCTATTTCTTGATATGATTATATAGTTATTGACTTTTTCATCATTTAAAAATGACTATATGACAACTAGTAGTATAATTAGAAGATGCAAATGAATGATAAATTGTTTGTACATAGTTGTGCAGCATGTTTTTAATGTTTAAAAATTAATAAAGACTTTTTTTAAAAAAAATGACTATATATCATTCTTATATATGATAAATATGATATGCTTTTATATAAAATCATATTAAAAATCTCTGGGCATGCATGCTTTTTGTGCCATAAGTTGTATCTTTTCTTTCTTTTTTTTTAAAAAAAATATTCTTTATTAAATTATTAGATTAAAAACAAAACAAAAAAACAATACAAACAAACAAATTATTCTAGATTAGCATTTATACAGTTTTACAGAGTTCTAAACTATAAATACCTATTTGTATATATGAGTTCCATTGTTTGTTTCACTAAGTATACAGAGTTGTCCCTACTATTCTCTTGATGAAACCCATACATCAGTCTCCTTCTTTTCTTTTGATAGGAACCCAGGAAGGTTAGCAGACCTGCAACTGTGATACCACTGGATCACGCCCACTGAATTTCAACTTTAAAATTTGTACATTTTTGATATACAATAAAAATACCACAATAGCCAAAACTAGTAAAATCTCTGAATGCCTCCCCCCACCCCTGAAGACATTAGGCTGGTTTTTAGGGGAAATAGGATTGCTCTTTAGGGAAAATAAGATCACATACAATATACATGGGGTCAAGTTCTTATGATGCAGCAGCATAGATTCTTCAATGCAATTTATGACAAACCAAGTTGGCGCAGACGCTAGGGAGATAAGAATTACCTGAACGGCTGTTAAAATCAGTAGAAATGCTGCTGTAAATATCAAATATGGTTGATGCTTCATGGCATGCTTTTGTCCTTTAAAGAAAGAAACTTTTTTGTCTGGCATTAAGGTGTATGGATCTATAATGGGTAGAATATATACAATGTTGTTTATATGAGATTGTAGATTCAAGGAAGAAAATAGACACCCAGGAATAGTAATTAAGCTTTAAATATGCTCACCAACTTTTTCTTTCACTCCAAAGAATAGGGAAAGGATGCCAACAAGGTAAATGCCTCCTATCAGCCCAGCTGCAATCATGTAGACTTTTTTCTTTAAAAGACAGAAGATTTCAATCAAATGATACAAGCAGGAAACAAACTATAAAAAACAAACAAGCAATGACCTAAACAAAATAGAGCTGTCATGACAAGCAACTCTGTTAAGTAAAGAGAGTAGCTGGTTGGTAGATGGCAGAAATGAAGAACTGTCGGTCTCGTGTGTTCAGGGGAATCCCACTTCAGTTGATCTCATTCTTAGGGCAGTACCTCCTCCCCTCTGTCTTCTGTAAATCTCCTGGACTGGATGCAATCCCTGCTGAACTAAGCTGCCAGAGATAAAGTTCAAATATCTAAATTAACATCTACCAGGGGTGAAATTTACTTACCTTCCCTACCAATTCACCAATGTGGTCATGAGCGCCATCTGTGCATGTGCAAAGCCTTTTGTGCATGCGCAGAGGCTTACATGTCATAAACAAGCGACATCATGACGTCTGCACAGATGGGTGAAGCCTCCCGCAACTGCCACTACCGGCTTGACCGAAACAGATAGAACTGGCTGGATTTCACCCAGTGGTGAAATCTAAACCAGTTTGCTATTGGTTTGGTGGCTGTGCATGCATGCTGTATGCCAAACATGCGTAGCATGCATATATGTGATGTGCACCAAATGCATGCGCCTGCACAGCATGCACCAAAAGGAGGCTTGGGAAGGTAAGTAGAACAGCAAGGGGCGGATCAGCTGTGCCACACAATTTAGCTTCGCTAGAAAGCAGGATTTCCTGCTTTCTAGCAAAGCTAAACTGCGCAGCACAGCTGATTGTCGAAATACCAGTTCAAAGGAACTGGAAGCTTTTTTTAACTACAGGTTTGACCGAACCAGTAGCTAACTATCAGTTAGACTGAACCGGTAGTTTTTTAAACTACTGGTTCAAGTTAGCTTTTTGCCTAAGGCAGGTCTAGAACTCCTGATTTCTAGCTTTGATATATTGCACCAAAGTGGCTCTTGGAAGGTTGAGGGAAGTGATTAAACAGATTACTGAATATCCTTGGAGAAATAAGAGATATTACTGAGGGTAGAAAGAAGCATTTGTCCATTTGATCACCAGGAACCTACCTAACAATTGTTAATGTTTTTGTTTCATTCAGCCTTAGCTCTGCCTGAGGTAGGAAGCAAATATAGTCTATCCTTGGCTAATAGAAAAACTGTGGATTCCTTAATTACAGTGCAAGCCAGGGTAGTTTATTTTCAGCAAGTCAGAATCAAATGCTTGTGTTTGGAAGCTAAATGAAAAATTACTCATTCAATTACTAGAAATTAGTACTGGTGGCTCAGTGGTTAGAAATCAATACTGCATGATAACTGTCAACAGCAGGAATTTGATCCTGACCAGCTCAAGGTTGACTGAGCCTTCCATCCTTCTGAGGTTGGTAAAATGAAGACCCGGATTGTTGGGGGCAATATGATAACTCTGTAAGCTGCTCAGAGTGAGCTGTAAAGCATAATGAAGTGGTATATACAGTAAGTAAGTGCTGTTGCTAATTACTGAAATTACTTGAATTAATTTTGGTTAGAAATTAACTGACGGATTTACAGAACTAAATGATGACAACTGATTTTGGTGACATTGCTGCACTCACTTAGGTGAACTGCCCATGGCCAAAGAGAGGGGAGGAAGGGGAGGGAGACCAGTGGTGGGGCAGGAGTGATAGTGGAGGGCTAGCTGAGAATGAACACCCCACGATAGGTTGACTGCAATGGGGGGCCCAGAGTGAAATGGGCATGGCAATGTCCCTGCGATCCCTTATCACATTCTGCATACCCATTCACATGTAAATCTTTTTCAATTTTACCCATTTATGCTTTTCCATTATGTGAATTAAGTGATATCAGGCATACGTCTGGATTTTGCATGTATAGGATCATCTCTATACTAATCCTTGTGCCTTGCCACCATTTGACAAGCCCTTGTGATACATCATCTCCAAATCACAGTGAAGAGATAAAGTTATTAGGCATAAACTGAAATAAGAAACATTTCTTGGTAAGTTCCACTAAATTCAAATAACACTTGCTTTGCAAAAAAAATATTTTTAAGATCCGGGTCTATTACATTAAATTTGATGTCCTCATTCTAGTGATGTAGCACTATAAAAACATTACGAAATGTTTTTGACTTACTGCATATGACACATCTAGGACTTCAGAGCTGTTTTGCTGCAGCCCAATAGTTTCATTCTGGATACAGTGACTAGAAGTGTGAGCACCAGCAACTATTTGACCTTGTAGCGCAGCTCCAATCAGTGTTCCAAGAACTTCAAATACCATCCCTATGGGAAGAAAACAAGCCACTTGTACAAATCTGGGTTGTTTAATGAATGCTGAACCACAGGCACAGATAGCCTTCTCCACAGGGCATTCAAAATCTGCAGAATGGTGGGTGCAGCTTCAGCAAAGCTGAAAACAAAAAAAAAATACCCGTCACTTTTGTAAATGCAGCACATTTTGCAGATTTTGACGTACACATCCCCCTAGCCAGATTTCAACAGTAAAACAGTGATTTATATGTATAGTGCAGTGACTATCATATAACAAGAAGGAGGAGCCATTGTAATATGCAGTCACAAATTCAGGAAATAATATGTGCAAGGAAAATTTTAAAAAGTGGGATTACTTAAAGACCAATGGTTTATTACAAAGCTATCTCTACCAGCATAAAGCCCAGAGAATCTACATGCCATAAACTGTCCCTATCTGACAACTTCAGGACCACACATTTTCTTT
>JANHFP010002761.1:94038-105310 GCA_032468135.1 Calamaria suluensis | reverse complement strand
TCTATCTATCTATCTATCTATCTATCTATCTATCTATCTATCTATCTATCTATCTATCTATCTATCTAATCTATCTAACATCAGGGCTGTTAGGGTTATGATATTACACATTTCTGTCTCAAGGGTATGCATCAATTTAAAAGAAAGTTTTAATGGGCCAATATGAGATACTGATGATGAAGCTGTAGCATCTAATCAGTGGCTGAAATAAGGGTCAGCCCAAATTTCATTCCGTTCTTCTTGAGGTTATTTCTTTCTTCCTATGTGATTATCTTCCAAAATGAATAATTCCTCCCCAGGTTATATTTTAGTCAATGCCCTTCCATTCTTTTTAAACGTTCATGTCCTAATGATTCAAAAGCAAAAAGAGAAAAAAAAATCCAATGAAGCATAATGACTTTATTTATAGAACTGAATATATTATGGTCCCGCTTTTCCCATGAAAGTCGCAAAAGATAAACTGTGTTTGTATAGATGACTTTCCACAAAGTTCTGATGGTCTAATTTATCCACTGGAATCATTATCTCTTTAAGTGAGCTGTTTCTAGGGAAAGTTTTGAAAGTAGTCAAGCAACAGTCTTCAGCAGTTATCTAGAATCAGAATTCAAGGAATATATCTCTCAATATAGACATGCATAACCAAAATGAGCCTTTCCCATTCTCCAGAGGTTTTTTCTCACAAATTATTGAACAATATACCCATTGAGCAGGGCTGTGGGTATATTTTGGATCTGATTTCCAAAAACCCTATTTGAAGTGTGCAGCACTAGAAATGGAGCCAAGGTGTGGGAGAAGGGATGGCAGAACCAGGGCAGGGGTGAAATCCAGCAGGTTTTTAGGCAAGCCGGCCTGGCCTAGCTATTTATTACGTGTCTGATAGTGGGGGGATTTTAACCCCCACAGAAAGGGGGGTCGGGTTTCTATACTATGTTGGATTTTTATTGTTGTACACCGCCCCGAGTCCCAGATGTTGGGAGGGGGCGGTATAGAAATTAAATTAAATAAAATAAATAATAAATAATAAAATAACTGGCAAATACCACCACTGGCTGACTCCAGAGTGGAGTGGGAATGGAGATTTTGCAATATCCTCACCCCAGAAGTGGTGAGGGAATGGGGATTTTGAAGAACCTTTCCCCTGCCATGCCCACCGAGCCAGATCCGCAGAACCAATATTAAAAAAAACATTGGATTTTATCACTGAACCGAGAACAAGGTGAAAAGAGATCAGCCTAGAGTCCCTTATAAACAAAATAAATCCAACCCTCCTTAAATGCTGTTAATCCTTACTTACCTCTAAGCAGGTACTGACCATTAGTTGAGAAGATTCCTCTGCAAAAGCTTTGAGCAACTAATCAACAATGAAAACTTCATGTGTAGTTTTGGTATTTTGCACCTGACACTGTATCTTGCAGAAGTTCAAATGAACTCCATCTTTTTCTTGATGTAAGATAAGTGTCCTCCTCAGTTGCTTTCCAATGGGGGGAAGGGGACAGCTGTTGCTTTAAAATGATGCAGACTGGTGCAACTTTTGCTCTTTCCTATGTTCTGAAGCATCTTATGGGGATGGAGCAGTCGTGAAATCCATTTTTTTTTACTATCAGTTCTGTTGGGTGTGGCTTGGTGGCTGTGGCAGGGTAAGGATACTGCAAAATCTCCATTCCCACCCCACCCCAGGGGAAGGGTATTGCAAAATCCCCTTTCTTTCCCCACTCCTGGGGGAAGGATATTAGCAAAATATCCATTCCCATGCAACTCTGGGGCCAGCCAGAGGTGGTATTTGCCGGATCTCCTAATTGCTCAAAACCTCCACTACTGGTTCTCCAGAACCTGTCAGAACCTGCTGGATTTCACCCCTGGAATGGCTATTTGGTCCTAAACTGAGCATTATGCTTTGTCCATTTATGTGACCCCCCTGCCCTCTTTTCTCCGGCTCAGATGCAATGGGATGAGTAGCACCCACCCTGACGTTCAACTTTTCTTTTATTGCCACATGAAAGAAAGGAAAAATATATGACTGTGTCAGACAATATATTACAACCCAGACAGTCCAATAACAATAATACAATACTTGTTAAAGCCTTAACTTCCATTTCATTAAAACACGACGGTTAGCCCAAGCAAATCATTTACTTCTTCAAGCCTTATAACCAAGCCACCAGGCATATATATATGATTTAAATTCATATCACATATGCTGCATTTATATTTATATTCTCTGCTGATTGACTTTGAATGGAGTTTAAAACCAGCATGGAATTTGATTTTATGACTTTAATTTATATTGTTTAATTGGCTAGTCTGTGCAGTGTGTTGCTGCTGGCCAGGGACCATGAGTAAACAAAGAGGCTAGCTTAATGAGGTTATCATGAAAAATTATCATTAACAAATCAGCAGACGGTTATAAATGAGGGTTTCAAAGTGAATGGGAAAATATCACATTGAAGGGAACTTTGGATGAGTAACTTCTAGCAGTTGCTACAAAGCTACATTTTATCATAAAGTGGAGAAGGGGAATAAATCCTTTCAGGTGGAGTGGGGTAAATGACATGTTTTAAGTGCAAGTCATCTTTTTTTCCCCCCTAGAAAGTGCTTCCAGTCAGTGATGCCAATAAACGAGGCAATGGTTTGACTCTGGATAAAGCATTATTCTATGCAGTTAGTCCTCGATGTACAACGGATCATTTAGTGATCATCCAAAGTTACAATGGCCCTGGAAAAAAATGACTTATGACCATTTTTCACACCTATGACCATTTTTCACACTTATGACCATTTTTCATACTTATGACCATTGCAGCACGCCCATGGTCACGCAATCAAAATTCAGTCTCTTGGCAGCTGACTCATATATACGACCACTGCTGTGTCCTGCGCTCAGGCGATCCCCTTTTGCAGCCTTCCGACAAGCAAAGTCAATGAGGGAAGCCAGGTTCACTTAACAACTGTGCTACCAACTTAACAACTGTGGTGATTCACTTAACAACTGGGGCAAGCAAAATCATACAACGAGGCAAAACTCCCTTAACAAGGGAGTTCTGCTGCTTCATTTAGGGCTCATTTGTGGCCATAAGTTGAGGACTGCCTCTCAAGACATTTTAATAGAATAACAGAGTTGGAAGGGACCTTTGAGGTCTTCTAATCCAACCCCTTGCTCAAGCAGGAGACCCTATAGTTTGAGTTTGAGTTTATTTAGATTTCTATACCGCCCCTCTCCTAGGAATCGGGGCGGTTTACAGCCGATTAAAAACGAACAATATAATACAATAAACTTTAAAATTTATACCAGTGATGGCTAACCTTTTTGCCATCACGTGCCAAAAGCGGGGGGAAACGCAGCAGGGGGGTTGCCTGTGTGCCCCACACCCATAATTTTATCCACCCTGCCCCCCACACATGTGCATGTGACCTCCCTGCGCTCCCCCTGCTTTTGGCATGTGATGGGTGGGCCCAGTATGGCTGTGTATTGCTCTCTGCTGGCTCCAGAGCCTCGCTAGGAGTCTGGGGAGTGTGAAAGCAGGCTTCCCCACCCTCCCGGAGGCCCTCCAGAGGCCAGAAACAGCCTGTTTCCTGAATTCTAGTTGGCTCTGACGGCCCAAAAATTAGCTAGCCAGCTTGCATATGCGTGCCGGAGCTGTGCTCACGTGCCCACCAATATGGCTGTGTGTGCCACCTGTGGCACCTATGCCATAGGTTCGCCATCACGGCCCTATACCAATCCAGACAGATACATCTGGTAAACATGAATAATAAATCACCAAGAGTTTCTGACTTTCAACTACCATCAATGGAAAACATGTAATTTCTATCTTTCAATTTCTTCCATTATTAATTCAAAATAATGGAAGAATATTTGGAGATAGGGGAGGGTTAATAACTTGTGCTATTCAGAGGCAGCCTTGTTCCTTCTTCCGTGGGTTATCTCTAGCCGTCCACAATTGCGCCCAGCTTCTGCTGACAGAGCTTAGGCTTTTATATTCGGTTTTGTCTGTTCTAAATAATAAACTAAACTAGAATAGATAGCAGAAGCCCTGAAATCAGCTTACCTTTGTCATAGAATGTTCCTTGCTACAAGATAAAATAAAATTGTAGTCCCAACTCTCCTCTAGCATTATCCTGTTAAAGAATATAAAATCATGACCTTAACTTCTCAAGTAATAAAGGGGGAAAAAACAGCATTGTCATATGTAGGCCGAGCAACCACTAGATGGCAGCAAAGAGACATGGAAAAATCTAAATCTTTGCTGTCACCTGGTGATCAACCACATTTATGCAGCTGAAAAATGGCACTTCTGCCGACTATCTGCTCTAAAATGCCATTTCTGCCAACTTTCTGCTCTAAGATAACATAGCAGACCTCCTTTCTTTTCCCATTTAATTTTCTGTTTGCCACTGAATTATCACCTAATACCTTGAACTATATACTTTCTCACTTTCATTCACAGCTGCACTTACTTAAAGCCATCATTGAAGAAGAGGTAGTGAATTGTTGTGTTAACATGAATATAAACCAGGAATATTTAGGCAAGAAACCAATTTGTCCTACTTTTCCCACCTTTGTCACATCATTAAAAATCTCTTGTCTGAAAATTGTTTGCACCCCCACAGGTCAATCAATCATAAGGAACAAGGTACATTCACTTCCTGAAGGCAAACAGAGGGAAAAATGTTTGTCTAGAGAGCTGATGGTTATATAATTCCTTCATTTACCATCTTATTCACTGAATAATGACTTTGAGAATATCTGGCAAAGATAAGTTTTACATCTATATTAGTTCCTACACCCTTGGTAATTTGGAAACTCATCAATCACACTATCCCTTACAGACAAAATCTGCATAATAGCAGATTTAACTGCAGATTGCTATATCCAAGGCCACAATGCAAATAGGAGCAAATTAATCCTGCAAAAAAAAAAGCATTGGATGCTGAAATGCACTGAGAAGACCTTAAAATCTTAAAATGTATTATATGTTAATAGGCAATGAACAGCATGCCAAAAACAGTTTCTATCGCTTTTATGAGGATTGTGTGATGCTTCCTCTTCATTCCAAGGATGAGCAGAAATCAAAGTGGAAATTTTTCTTATTCGCTAGTATTAGCCCTGCCTTCTCTGATGTCTTTACTACAAGCAGTTCAAATCCCACTTCTCATCAATCCCTTAGTCCAGGGGTCAGCAAACTGCGGCTCTGGAGCCGCATGTGGCTCTTTCACCTCTTTGCTGTGGCTCCCTGTCACTCAAAATATGTGTCACAACCGCCAATGTGTGACACCCACCACCATACAATTTATTGAGCTTTTCAACCCCTGGTAGGCCAACTATGGATAAATCCAAGGAAAGAAAAGTTTCAGAAGAAAACATAATGTTTGATTCAACAACATATGCTAGTTTTGTTGCCGCTCAGGAAATAGTCCGGCATATGTGTGTGTGTGTTATATACATATAAAAGAGGTTGTGATATGATGTTGTGGCCTGCCAGCAGAGCTGGCGGCAGATTTGGACAATGAGAAGGTTGGAGAAGAACATGGGCCAGTCTTGGAGTCTGGGGAAGGCTTGGGCGATGGCTTTGAGTCGGAGGCAGAGAGGGAGCTAAGGTCATCTGGTGGTTCTTTGCTGTCTCCAGAGTCTGTGGAGTCTGACATCAGCGAGGCAGAAAAACAGCATGAGCCTGTTCCCAGTGTGTGCGTGTGCAGAGCTGACAGGAAACAGGAACAATTAAGAAAACAGGGTTGACTTGGGAGTAAGGCTTGGAGATGATTGGCCCCTCCCACGAGACATAGAAGAGAAGCGAATGGGAGGGATGTGAGCTTTTGCAGGAAGCAATTAGTTCATCTGGTCACTAAAAGCTGTGGAAAAGTTCCATTTGACTCTGTGCTAAGTTTGGCCTTGCCCTGCCTGTGGTAATTAGTTCTCTGGCAGCATTCCAAGGGAGATAAGGTGAGTGCTTGTAAACATTCCCCTGCAAGAATTTTTGATAAGTCTTTCACAGCCATCTGAATTAAAGAGGTTTGCCGGGACTAAGTTTGTACTGTCTAAGTTAGCTCAAGTCAGAACACATGATGCTGCTTTAGCCATTTGCTCCTCTGATATCCTAAAACATAAATTGGGAGACAATTTTTCAAAAGAAATAGCCACTACACTTAAAAACTGTACCTGTGGTATTTTTCTGTACAAATAAAATGTATATATTAAGCTATGTCAATTTCATACTGTAACATTGATAGAATAAAATATATCAAACTATAATATGAAAAATAAGCAACAATGAAATCAAATGGTGCTTTCAAAAAATTTTCAACTTCAAATTTACATAAATATTCTAGATTTTCCCTACGTGTTCCTTTATTGCTGACAGAATGCCCAGTTCAATAGGGTTGGCGCTATAATTTTCTGCCAGGCTATTTAAAACAAACAAACGCAAAATATAGAAGAAAAAAACATTGGGGTTCGGCATACATTGTATACCCTTTCAAAGCAGCATTGTAGATATCATTTCAAACACAGGAATCATTGCTATTCCTAAGTGGAGGTGATTCAGCTAAAATCACTCAACTAACAGTAGAATGCTCTACATTAAAAGAATCACAACTAGGGACCTATTGTATGGACATTATCTTCCACATTTCCAAGACCTTTCCTGCAACTGTTCTTTCTTTTAGGTAGAGAAAGTCCGGAAAGGCTCAATATTATTTTTAAGTCTTTGCACAACAACAGCATTTTTTAAGTTAGCCTCCTCTAGTGTGAGAGATTCATTCAACAACTCTCGAAAAGGAAGTGAAGTAGTCAGTGTGAAAGGTCTTCTTCCTTGATGTCTCTGGTAATCAATTATGAAGTCTCTGATGTGGCTTATTCTAAAATGGAAAGGAAAAAAAGTTAATGTCTGACATTTCAAATCACATTTTTAAAGAACAAATTTATGGAATCATGGCAATTAGAAGAAACTGATTTTGAGCAAATCACGGCCTTCACAAACACCACATAGGCATATTCCAAGTTCTCCTATAGAACATATTATTATCATTACACATTTTAAGTTCTCCTATAGAACTTCTTTTTATCATTACACATTTTAAGTTCTCCTATAGAACTTCTTTTTATCATTACACATTTTAAGTTATTCTATAGAACTTCTTTTTATCATTACACATTTTAGTTCTCCTATAGAACTCATTTTTATCATTACACATTTTAAGTTGCTCGTTAGAAAACCAGTTCTTCTCAAATTAACATATTTCATGTTATGTTGTGTTGTTAGGTTATGTAGGAAAACATGTTGATTTAATAAATCTGTTCAGGTTTTTCTGACTGTTTGTGATACAATGAAAGGAGGTGTTCTAACCTCAATCAGAATGGTTATAAGCTTTATCACACTGCATATCCAAAGAAATAGTTAATCCTCCATCCCAAATTAATTTTCCCTAGAAGGCCGCTACTGTTGCTCTTTCTGAATCTGAACCACATGGCCAGAAGAACAGTTTTTCTGTGAATACTAAAGGGGGGGTAGGATAACCTTCCCCAACCTGTTGTTTTGTATCAGTTGTAGTTCTATGCAGGAGCTTTAGTGTCCTATATATGGAGAGGACAGCAGCCTTGGAAAAACCAAAGGATAGATTGTTCTTTAGCCAGAGAGTCAGTTTAATCACTGGCTTCCCAATCATGGCAATTTTGAGGTTATGTGGACTTTGACTTCCAGAATTCTACAGCCAACATATCCATTGTGATAATTTTAGGAATTGAAGTCAACAGGCCCCAAAACTGCTGTGATTGGGAAGCAATGCACTTACATCTTAGAGAAAAAAATAATCAGTCTGCAGTAAAGCAACTCCCCTCCATGTGCCATGTATTTCTATATATCACACCATCCATAGAGAAACAGAATTTTTTTTTAAAAAAAAAAATTACAATGTTTTGCAATACTGGATCAAATCCAATCAGTATGAAAAAGCAGAAGCACAACTTTATTAGCAAATCAAAACAGGTTTTACCTTACAGTAATTTGGACTGCAGATGTGGCTTATTCAACAAATTAGGGCTAAGCAAACTAAACCTAGCATAAAAACCTTGCCAAGGCAATCATTCTGACACAAGATTTCCCGAATGTTCTGATGCCTTGGTTCAGTGTGAAGCCAGTGAAAAATGAATGCAGTATGCACTGTGACTTATTTATGTCACAATGGCTGTACCACTTTGCTTAACAGTGTTTTACTTTTTCGAATTCTTAAAAAAATTACACTATTATTTTAACTTTGAATACTTTAAAATATTTATCTAGTTTTTATCCAAGGCTAATGTTGAAAAGCTAATATATTTCATGGCTCAGTGCTCAAAACAAATTAATGTTTTAAAGGCACTTTGGCTGTAATCTAATACTTTCTTGGAAGTATGCCCCAATGGTTGCAATAGAATTTCATTCCTAAATCAACATTCTTAGGAATAGCTTGGTGGTCTATAATTTGTCTTGAAAGGAAATAAATATCCTGTAAACTGCATAGTACTGTATATTGTACAAAATGAATTCTGTTAATGTGATCTATTCTTACCTATGAGAAATATTGAAGTTTTGTACTATCCTTGCTCCATCTGCTAACCAAATCTGGATTCTAGTGATAGGTTCTGAATTATTTAGCACTACTGTTGGTTTTCTCTTTTCAGTTTCTTCGCCTTTTTTCTTTACTTTGGAAATTAATCTAGGTGTAGCACTGAAAAATAAAGTTTTAATCATATGAGATTATAATGCCACTTCATTCTGGACGCGCTATGTAGCTAAATACTGTTTCTCCGAAAATAAGACCCAGTCTTATTTTTTTTTGGGAGGGGGCCCTCCAGAATAAGCACTAGGGCTTATTTTCGGTTGGTCTTTTTTTTTTTAACTGCCCCACACTGGCTTACCTCAGGGCCATCCATGTCCCAATACCTGCCTACAGGTATTGTGGCTACAGCACTGGCACATTGCTTGGCCTTCTGCTTTCTGTTGCATCGGCAAGCAAGCAGAAGTGGATCAGCAGCCACGTGGGCTCTTGCTGCCGTCATGAGGCAGTGGTTGGGGCATGGATGGCCTGGCTGTGGGGGCCCTGAGGTAAGCCAGTATGTGCATGGGTCAGCTCAAGCCCCCTCACCTCATGTCGCCTCATGTCGCCTCATGTCACTTAAGTAGGATTTATTGTGGGGGTAGAGCTTATATTGTGTGCACACCATTGTCTTTTAATGGCACCATAAGCCCTTGCAGAGTGGAATCTGGGCAACTGAATGGAGCTGAGTGGTTTACTGGCCAGATGCCCTTCCTGTCGCCAATCCAGAACTATATTCAGCAGATATATTCTTTTTGTGCCCATAGCCAGGACATCAAATTATGTCAGTTTTCTCCAAGAAAGCCTTGGATTAGGGAAAGGTAAGTAAGATTATCAATGAAATAAAGACAATTAATATAAAGGAACAATACTAAGATATCATGTACAGTTAGGCAGTACAATTTGAAAGTAATTTATCCAGTGGTAACTTAATGAGGGAGAACTGGACTATTGTTATGATTCTTGTTGAGTCTTCCTGCATCTCTTTCATTTACAAATATTATTAAACTGGTTATTTGCTACTAAGATAGGATATTCAGTAGAAAGGCAACAGTATTTTCAGCTCCAAGTTTGAAGCAAATGTTTTGTATAGGTAGTCCTTGACTTACAACCATCCATTTGGTTACTGTTCAAACATCCAATGACACTGAAAAGTTATTTATGACTTGCACTTATAACCATTTTAGCATCCCCATGGTCACATGATCAAAATTCAGGTTCTTGGCAACCAGGATGTATTTACAATGATTTTAGCTTCCAAGGGTCATGTGAACCCCATTTGTGACCTTCTCAGATAGTTTCCAAAAGCAAAATCAATGGGAGAAGCTGGCTTTGCTTAATGACTCTATGATTCTCTTAATACCTTCAGTAATTCATTTAACAGCCATGGCAAAAGTTGGAAAATCACTTAACAACAGAAATTTATGTTATGCTCTCTGATCTTGTTTTCTTGCAGGCATTTCATTCCTCTAATTAGGTGACATCAGCAGTGCTAGCGCGGAGTGCTGTTTGCTGTCAGTTTAATATTCTAGTTGGCTTGCCTATCAGTGTTGGTGGGGAGGTCTTAGAGATTCTTTGGTTGGGCTGTTTACTAATGGCTCTTTGGCAGTCTCTTGATTGGGGTGGGGTGGGTTTCTTACTTGATTGGTCTGAAGTTAACCTTGGAGTTAATCTATGCTGATCTGGGTGCTGATTACTGGTGGAGAGGTGCTGGAGTCTTTTTGTTCTCTTTTGGGTTGGCTGATTGTCTCTTTTGCATAGTCTATAGATGATGTTAATGTCCATGTGTCTATTCTGGCCTCTGTTGTGGTTGTAAGGCGAGAACTACCTATAGACGTTTTCTTCAAAATCCAGAAATGCAGGCGCCATCTTATTCACATTACACATTATTTGGGGGTTTACTCAAAAGTAAATATAGGCAGAAGCATAAGAAGAATGAAAGAAAACTGTTACCTCCATTCATTTCATAAACCAGTTTCAATTACTACCGTAAAAGTACAAAGCTGCTCACCTTCCCAATCGGTACCCTGCTCCAGAGAAAGGATGAAATGCTGCCTTTGGCGACGTGTATAACTCATCCTTCTTATCATCCACCTTCACATCCACCTCTTCTTTGTCACAGATCTTCTGTAATTCAAGAGGCAGCTCCCTAAGAGAAATATTTGAAACATTAAGGGACTATTGTTTTGATTACTTAAAACCAATTCGGGTGGTCTGCGACTTACAGTCATTTGTTTAGTCACAGTTCGAAGTCACAATAGTACTGAAAAAAGGGACTTATGACTGATTTTCACACTTACAACCACTGCAGCATCCTCGTGGTCGTGTGGCAACTGACAGATATTTATGACAATTGCAGTGTCCTGAGGCCATGTGATCAGCGTTCGCAACCTTCTGACAAGCAAATGGGGAAGCCAGATTCACTTGACATCTGGGTCACTAATTTAACAACTGCTGTGACTCACTTAACAGCTGTGGGAAGAAAGGCCATAAAATGGAGCAAAATTCACCAAGCAACTGTTTTGCTTAGTGATGGAAATTTCAGGACTCAGTTGCAATCATAGATCCAGGACTACCTGTACGTCATAGTCCAACATCAGCTTTTTCTTCCCATTCTTTTCCCATTCGTTTGGTGTACAGTGTCATCTGTACGCAGATGACACTCAACTGTACATCTCTACACCAAACCACCCCAATGATGCTG
>JANHFP010002761.1:79613-89906 GCA_032468135.1 Calamaria suluensis | reverse complement strand
CGGCGTCTCATTGTCTCGGTGGCGGCCGTCAAGGTTGGAGTGTCAGCGGATGGCTCGGGGGGGAAGAGAGGGAGAGAGACGGAGGGGGGGTATATCCTGCTTGAACTCCGGCACCAGCGGGGAAAAGTCTCTCCCTCTGCGGATGGGGGGCTTTTGCGAAGCCCCGTGGGGAGGTTGGAGGAGTTAAGGGGCGGAGGGGGACGCGCGGGTTGTCTTGATATTCGGGGGAAGGACGCTGGTGGTGGCGGCGACGGAGAAGCGCGGTTTGGCGGCTGGGGTTTGCTTGCAAGAGGGAGACGTGAGCGGCGAGGGAGAGCGCTGCGCTCGGGGAGAAAGGAGAAGGGGGGGGAAGAGGGAGGCGGGCTGCGCTTGCGAGGGAGGTCATTTGAGGTAGGGCGACTTAGAGCCTGAGTGCTGCAGCCGAACAATTAGCTGGCGGTCGTTGCAAAGTGGGGAAGAGGAGGAGGGGGAGACGCAAAGGGACGGCCCGGGGCGGGCGAAGAGCGGTGGCGGAGGAGGGGGAGAGAGCTTTTGCGCAAAAGAAGGGGATTTGTCTGGCTGTGGACAATCGACATGCAGCGCTGCAAGAATCTGTGTGGGTTTCTCTCTCTCACCCACATTACTGTGTCGGCTGTGCCAGGCGGCAAGCTGGGTTTGGAGCGGAGCTCCCTCTCTGGTTGAAAGTGGAACTGCCGTTTAAAAAGAAAAACACAACTGACTTGAAACTGCACCAACTTTAAGTGATTTTGAGAGAGCCGCTGTTTTACCCCCCCAAACATCGTAACCGTTGGAATCTTTTTCAGATATCAGTGTCGACTTAAGACCGCAATGAGTCAATATTTCTGTTGCAAAGTGAGACAGGTGTTAAATGAGTTTTGGTCACTGGTGAAATCCAATTTTTTTTTTACTGCCGGTTCAGGATACTGCAACATCTTCATTCTCACCCCACTCTGGGGCCAACCAGAGGTAGTATTTGCAGGTTCTCTGGCCTACTCAAAATTTCCGCTACTGATTCTCCAAACTGATCAAAATTTCCGGTTCCCAAGAACCTGCTAGATCTCATACCTGGTTTTGGCCTATTTTATGAGTTTCTTTGCCACAGTTGTTAAGGGAATCACTGCAGTTAACATGGTAAATGAATCTGGCTTCCCCAGAGACTTTGCTTGTCAGAAGGTCACAAAAAGTGATCACATGACCCTGGGACACAGCAATGGTCATAAATATCAGCTGACAATCGCCTGAATTTTGATCATGGGGATGTTGCAGTTGTCCTAAGTATGAAAAACGGTCACTGCTGTTGTAACTTTGAATGGTCACTAAACAAATTGTTAACTCTAGGACTAGTTGTATGCATTTCAGTCTGTGTTTGAAATAAATAAATTGACTTACAAGTGAATGTGATAATCTAATGTCTCAGATTATTTTATACATTTTTAACTGAACATTTTACATTTTTGGATGCAGGTCCCATTTCTTTACCTTAATGAAAAACAGGATAAGTGATTACTTCATTGACTTTTAAAAATAGCTGCTTTTAATTTTTTTCATGTGTATGTTAGCCATGTAAATCATATAGTTCTGTATCATTCACATACTGAATTCATATGCTATTTCAATCTTGCAGAACATTTAGAGAATTTAAAAGCTCTCCTGTGTGTTATAATGAGGGGCCAGTGTGTCTGCAACTTCCATGCAGACAAAGGCAACAGTGGGGATCTGTTTTTGTTGTTGATTTCCTGAAAAATCTTAAGGTTACTTTCTTTGGCAATGGTTTTGAAAAAGTAGTTCCCCAAAGAAACTCACTTGTCCGATACATTTTGCTAAAGCCTGTTATACTTCAATTATTTCTAAACTAAGTACATATCACATTGCATGTGATATTTCATAATGCAGCCATTAATATTTTGATATTGCACCATAGAAATAAGTGGTGCTTAAAAAGTAATGGGATTGATACACTGCATATTAATTGATCAATTGATTCTTATTTGTGAAATTTTTAGACCACCATTGTTAACAGTCCAGGAGTTGACTTGTATAATCAGTATCATCAATGTAGTGATAATACTTAACCTCAGATCTTCCTTGATGCCCTTCTATAGTTGAACAGTAGGGGGTGAGAGAACATTGATGTCCGAGGTACCTCACAAATTGGGGGCTCTAGTTTCCCTATTTACTAACACTAACTAGAACTGGCCACAGAGGAGAACTATGATAATATTGTGCTCTAACTCTCACTTTTTTCATAGTCCAAGGATAGCAGCCATGGAGAGATCTAAGAAGCCCATTATTGTTGCACCACTCCTACCTCACCTCTACCACAGGTCATCAACAGTCAATGGACACAGAGTTGGAAAGGATCCAGATAATTTGTTAAAACCAAGATCCACTGTAGCTGAAGTTTTGCCACTATTCAGTGATCTTCCCCAAAAAATGAATATTGAAAACTGAATCAGTATGATCCAGGATGATTGAGTTCAGTGATCAGTTCTTGAAGGAAGAATGCATGAGTACTTAAAAGGCTGATGGAACAACTTAATCTTTCAGAGAAGTCAGTACCACAGCATGGATTCAACTCCATTTAATTTCCTGGACCAATTTCATAAAGCCAGGGTAGGCAAAGAGTTACAAACAGGTGACCATCTTAACAGTTCCAAGCATGCTGTACATGTTCTCTGAAGTTATAGGCACTCCTGCCATGTAACCAAGAAAAACCATGCTTCTTTCACCTTAACTGGATCTGCCCATTCAGTCTAAAGCTGAGCAAGTTTGTACCTTAGATGCCTATAATATTATTTAATCTGGCCTGATAGAGGGTCCTTAGTTTCATTCCTCTCCCCCCTTCTGTTTAGTCCTGTCTGATTCTCAGAAACAGCCTAGACAAGTCTCTGCTGTTTTCTTGGCAAGTTTTTTTGGAAATGGTTTGCCATTGTCTCCTCCGTTGGCTGAGAGAAAGTGGCTGGCCCAAGGTCACCTATGTGGCTTTATGCCTAAGGCAGGAATTGTGCATGATTGAAGAGAAGAAGACAAAAAATTAAAGTTATGCATCTTGCAATCTAAAAAAATATGTACCTGTGCTGTCGGATAAAATTTGAAGCATTCTCACAATAACTTTCTTTGGCTCAAATAGTCATTCTGTTTATAAATGAGAAAGCATATATTTCATTATGTTTGATGTAGACATAAAAGTTGTCATTGTAATAAATGATGCTTTATAAATTAATGCTCCCTGGAGAATTAGATATTCTTACTTAGTACCACTGAAACAAACTTTACGTGCAGTGTTACTTATGCATGTTCTTTGCAAGACTTCCAGAAAACCTTGATTTAAAAGTATGAAAGCACTTTCCAGTGTAAATTTTAAATGAGGTTATAGATTTACATTTAGGCATCTCTTGGAAGGCTTTGAAAGTTCAGGGATTTTGAAAATTAAACTGGTTATATAAACAAATTAACCACATCTCTTCAGCAGATGTACTAATGACATTGTAATCATTTGGTTTATATATGTGTTCCTCCTCCTCACCCCTCCCCTTCTCTTCCCTCATCCTGCTAGCTTTAGACTCCTTGTTGTCTTCAGTAGATGACTGTATTTCCAGTCTCTCCAGGTTACATCTACCTTCCCTTCCTAGTTTAAACCTGCTCTGCAATTATCCACTATCTTCCCTTGAAAAATGCTTTGGAACCAAAAGTGAGTGAGTGACTCATTCTTTGCAAAGGAAAAGAAGAGGGCAGGTGGCTACAGGCTGGAACTCTCCAACTTTCTAACTGCAAGTTTTTCCTCCTCATGTTTGTTATTAAAGTACCGGTATTTTTAGGGCAGAAGGGTTTATTGTTAAGAATCCATTATTGGGTTATTGAATATCTGTTCACACTGTCTTCTATATTAGGGGTCTACAACCTTGGCAACTTTCAGACTTGTGGACTACAACTCCCAGAATTCCTCAGCCAGCTTTGCTGAAGTCCAGAAGTCTGAAAGTTGCCAAGGTTGGAAACCCCTGTTCTATATTAATGAAGGGTTGTCTAGAATAAATATTGAGTGGATTTAATTTGTTTCATAGTGATTTTATTTAGGTATGCTGCAGACTTAGTTAGTTATACTTTGTGCAATACCTTGATACAATTTGTATTCTGCATTTAGTTAATGAAAATATTGTTCCATATTTTCTCAGTTGTATCTTATTTAAACTCATTGTAAACTGGACTTTCATAAATTTGATTAGAGAGCATCTGAATAAAAATTGTAGTTAAAGGCACTCACATAGCTAAAATTTTGAGAATATGTGTTTAGGAGAAACTACATAAGTTGTAATAATAACAACAACAACAATGTAAATTTATTCATTTTATTAGATTTAGGTGTTACTCCAAAACAGTTCTAATCTCACAATATTGACAACAACAAAAACATTAAACATAGTGATAAGCAAGGTGAACATCTGTCCCATCAATGCACTACATACAAGTAGTCCTTGGCATATAACTGTAATGGAGCCTGCCCATTATGGTTGTATATTGTACATGTCACAAAACAAGTCAGGGGTCAGTTGTAAAGTGGTTGCAGCATTTATTAAGTAAACCAAATGATATGGTTTTGCTGAAAACCAGAAGTGCCAGTTTTTTGCAAAACTGTTGTAAAACAAGTTCATGTGGCTGTGGCACGCCATGTACCCTACCCTACCCTACTCTATCCTGGGAAACAGCCAGGTTTCAAGGCTTTTTGTAGTGCCATTAGGATGAGAGTCAAATGGATCTCTGAAGCGATCTTGTTCCATAGAATAGAGAAGGTATGCTTCTTGGATACTGATAGATGGCATTGTTTAAAACAAGAGAACTTGGAATATGCCATCTCTGACAGCTCTTACTGTATAAGCAGAAACCATAGGAGAAAAATGGTCCCTCAATCTAATTCTGTGCTTTGGAGCTTCTTAATTCCTAGGTCAGGAGGCTAACTTTTGTTTTACTGGTTGCTTCATTTAGAAACAGTTACATCAATGATGAAAAAGATCTGTAAAGATCTTTCCAGGTCTGTAAAGCAAAGGAAAGACAAAATCACAATTGCGTTTTCACTTAGTGATTGTTTTGCTTTATGACCAGATTGCTGGCTCCAGTTCTGGTTGTTAAACAAATACTACCTATATTGTGATTGATGGTTTCAAAAGATGTTGAGTAATTAAGGAGCACAGGGATGGATGTGCCATCATCCATAACCTGACTTTGCCAAAGGCCATCAACAAATACAGTATGGCTACACTGTATTCCATTCTGAAAATATTTAAGATATGTAACCCAAATATAACCTGTTTAAAAGTAACATTCAGAACCTCAGCATCAAGACAGATGGTAATTGTGAGGTACCTGGTTGGTGTTAAATTGGAGGAGTTTGATATAGCTAATTCAGTCCAAATCAGGGATTAACTTAATATCATTTCACTGTACAGAGATGTGGTGAGAAAACAGTATTCCTCTAGCAGACATATTTTGACCTGCCAAAGTTGCTTTAGGACAGGGCTCTCCAAACTTGGCAACTTTAAGTCTTGTGGGCTTTAATTCCCAGAATTCCTCAGTTAAGCTGGCTGAGGAATTGTGGGAGTTGAAGTCCACAAGTCTTAAAGTTGCCAAGTTTGGAGACCCCTGCTTTATGAGATTTATAAATTTCCTGAAGTAAATTTGGGAATCATGCAGGGTTTTGGAGGGAGGGTGAAAAATATACTCTGGTGGCAAATAAGTCTATTTTGTTGGATATTGCCCAATGTTTTATATTTCTGGCATGAAAATGTATAGAGGACTCCAAAATACTTATCAGTATTCTTTTCCTTCTAGTGTTTTATTTTAACTGTCAGATATAGTTGTATTTAGTTTTATTCTCAGATAACAAAAACAGGCAGTCATATAGTTTTGCTTCAGATTTATGGCTAATGTTTTTTTCATTAAAAATAAAAATTGAGTTTTTCCCCTTCTTAAAATATTCCTCTAAAATTGTACAGATTACTATTGTAATCCACTTTGTTTGTAAGCTAACTAACATATCTAATTAATATATGTGGAGAACATGATTGTTTGGACTATTAAGAATCTTTTCTTATTTTCCTTTTTAAAAGACCTGTAAGAAACCATACTTTTCCATTTATTGTTTTAATTACAATAAAAACAACATCTATTTTCCTTGACATCCAAAGTGGGCTCTTGATACCTCATGTGATAAAAGAGGAAGTAAAGAAGAAGAACATCTATTAGTTGGAGAAGTGCATTGTTGAATTATATTAAAAAAAACTAAAAGAAAAAGAGCAAATGCTGTATGTAAATGTATAATTTTTATAACCTATCCTTCAGCCTAATTATTTTTATACATTAAATATTAGTCACAAAGAGAGTATTCATAGCTTAATTTGCTTTGAAGATAGTTCTTCTTCTGTGTAAAAGGGCATGTGTAAAATCTTCAGAATTTCAGTTTCATTCCTGCAGCCTGCCAAAAGATTTTTCTTCCCCTCTGTACAAAAAGGGGAAATCCTTTGTGGATCAGCTCCCTCCATCCCCTCCACCTGCAACTTTCCCTGCAACTTTCCTAATGATTTTGTGGGAAAACCAATAAAGAAGATTCCAAATGATGTTCATGGTAGGGTACTTGGCAATCAGTTGTGAATGCAGACTAGTGGCCAAGTGCACAAAATGCAGTCATGTGATGGGGGGGGGACAATAATGTGAAGTTTTATAATGGATAAAAGTGGTTTATGGGTCACCTTTTCTGAGGATTAGAATAACTTTATTGTCAATTTGAATGTACACTAATCAGCATACATTAAAATGAAATAAAAAATAAATAAAATGAAATTTCAGTGCATACAGCTCTCACAGCGTCACCACCTCCAATATACACTACATAAACATGTCCAAGCAAACAAACACAAAATTGTCCATATATTCACATATATTACGTGACACAGAAAAACAACATAGTGTAGTTCAAACTTATACTTGTACATGGCAAGAAAAATGAATTTTGCAAGTTTACTAGATGGATGGCATAGGGAACAAAGCTGTTACAGAATCTGGTAGGATTGCTAGAAATATTCCAAAACCAACTCCCAGAGGGGAGCAACAGAAACAGAATGTAAAGTGGGTGTATGGGGTGTGTAACAATGCTTTGAGCTCTAAGCGCATAGCGCTTATAAGCAGTGTCTTGAATTAAAGGAAGCAAGCTTCCTATAATCTTCTTGGCTGTCCTTGCCACTCTCTGTATGGACTTTCTGAGGCACCGCTACCATCAAACCAAACAGTGATACAGTTTATTAAAACACTCTGGAAATGCAGACACTGATTTGCATGCTTCGCTAAGGATGATGTGTGGAGAGACCAGTTCAGATTGTTAGTTAGCTGCATCCTTGATACTGAGTGGAATTTGCCTGTGCCAACTCTTTCTAAAATCTACAATGATCTCTTTTGTTTTATTAACATTTAGAACCAGGTTACTTTTATTGCACCAGTTCACCAGAGCCTTCACTGCTTCCCTATAAGTATCTTCATTGTCATCCGCATACTTCCACAATATGATTTGTGGCAGATTTGGCACAGCAGTCATGGGTCATCAACATGAATAATAGTGGACTCAAGACACAGCCTTGTGGGGATCCTGTGGGAGGTTGTGGTAATTTTGAATGGTAAAAAGCAGTGGTTTACTAGTAAACCTTCATAGAGAGACGTATGTTCTTCCTCTTCAACAATTTCTCAGATGGTCTCAAAATGTGTTACAGAAAGACTGGAAATCATCATAGAGGTATGAAGAAGTACCGTTTTTTCAAGTATGGTAGATTTTTGTGAAAATTTCCCCTTCCTTTTTTCCCATTGTTTCTCTGTAACATTTGCTAGGGTTGTATAGTTCTCTTTCTAATGTTTTTAGGGGATGGGTTGCAGTGAGGTTACAAAGTCTGCATCTTCAATTTTTTCTTATTCAGAAAAAATAAATAAAACTTGACCTAGGTAAAATTATTGTATACATCCTAAGTTTTTGTCATTGCCTTAATACTATTTTGTGAGATAACTTCACTCAAAAAAGTTCAAACCTTTCAGTTCTTACTTAAATTGAATTTGACAATTTTATACCTAGCCTTCCCTATTTATTTTGTGGAGTCTTTAGAACAGTAGTTCTTACCCTGGGTTCAATTGAACCCTAGGGGTTCGGTGAGTCAGTCTCAGGTTCCCGCGGAGGTCAAGACACAAGACATGCATCCGACTCATTATAAACATATAATAAAGAAGGGTTCGGTGAATGTGCATATGAAACTGGTGGGGTTCAGTACCCCCAACAAGGTTACGAACCACTGCTTTAGAAGGTGAACAAGTGTTTTAAAATAGTCATTGAAATAAAGAAATATCTCTTGAAGCTATTGGAAGTGGGGGAGGGATTCCATGTCCTTTGGATCTCACTGTTATTGGTGTTAATTACACTACATTGAAAATTGCTTGCTTAAATGACTTCAGGCAATGATGCTGTACTGTTTTTGCCTTGTCTGCTTTATCTAGTTAAGCTCTCCCACACCACTGAAACAGGTTTCAAACCAGTTGTGTAGCTTCAGTTGCTACATAGAATAGAATTACTCAGAACCCTTACAAGATTGAATCCCAGCATTTTGTATGTTATTAGCAGTATAGACACACCTTTGTGTACAAAGTAGGGTGTGACCTGGCCATTGACTATTTAATAAAGTATATAGTTATTTTTCCTCCATAACTCTGTTTCTTATTGTATGGAATACATCCGAAGTTTCTGAATGTAATAACTAGGTTTGTGGTACAAACGTCCTGCATAATTGTTGAAAAAAAATGCAGGGATTTATTTTATGTATGTTTTGTTCTGTCACAATTTTATTTCCTGTGTTACATTCAGAAACACCATTCTGTGTACTTAAGAGGCTGTAAATGGAGTGGAGAAATGGTGTTGATCAGCTCCTCTACTTGTTTTGTGGGATGGTGATATCAGTTCTATGGAGTATAGCGGAGAGAAGCCTTGTTCCCTGATATACAGATAGTTCTTGATTTACAACCACAATTGGGACCAACAGTTCCCAATTTGCTAAGCAGGGTGGTTATTAAATGAGTCACAGACAATTTTACACCCTTTTTTGCTTTTAAGCAAATCACTGCATTTGTTAAGTGAAGGTCATTAAACATATCCAGCTTTCTCCCACCTCCCTTTGATTTCATTAGAAGCCAGCTGGGAAAGTTACAAATTTTGATCATGGGATCATAGTGAGGTTGTGATGGTCATAAATGCAAGAACCAGTTGAAAGTCAATTTTTTCAGAGCTGTTGGGACAGTTGCTCAATAGATGGTTGTAAGTTGAGGACTACCTGTAATTATTTGTGGGGAGCCATAGTTTCTTGTGACTGAAATATGAAATATGAAAGTTCTGACCAAGACCGGGTAAGTAGACTTTCAGCTTGCGTTTGCCTGGAATGGTTTCTTTAGTGTGAGACTCCCAAAAGGGCAAGACTTCCACCAGCCAAACTGTTCAAAGTTGTCTTGTGCATTCTTATTGAGGAAAATAAGAAAGCAATCCTCCTGGAGCATTTTTTTATCACCTGCGTTCAAACCCTAAATTGGGTATTAGATATTTTTGAGGAGAGCTCCTTCTCCATACATAAGTATGAAACCTAAAAAAAGTGTAAAGTGAAAGTCAAATATATAGTGAGTTAACACCATAATACTCAATATAGGAAACAGGGGATGTAGTCGTTAAACCCTTGTCATGGTCAGATCATTCCCTCCTTAGACTAGACTTCCATATCGCCGCCCCCTGCCGCAGGGAGGCGGAACCAATGAGATGGTTTCGCCCCAGGCACCTGATGGACCCTGAGAGGTTCCAGACGGAGTTTGTGCCATACCCTGAGACACTGGCATGCAGCTCGACCAGGGAATTGGTGGCCGCCTGGGATATGAGGGCTGCTGAGGCATTGGATCGAGTTGTACCTTTGCAACCTCTGACCTGGCAGAGATCCCGTTCGGCTCCATGGTTTACGGAGGAGCTACGGGAGATGAAACGCCAGAAAAGATGTCTAGAGAGGACCTGGAGAACCAGCCGCACGGAGTCTGAACAAACATGGTTGAGAGTCCACATTAGGACCTACCTAGTGGCGAGGAAGGCAGCGAGGTCTATATACATCACCACCTGTATTGCGTCTGCAGAAAATTGGCCTGCCGCCCTGTTTAGGATAACCCGCTCCTTGCTGGAGGCAAGGGCTGGGGAGGACCCCTTGCAGGGCAGAGCAGAAGAGTTTTCCAGATTTCTGCAGGATA
>JANHFP010002761.1:54796-69018 GCA_032468135.1 Calamaria suluensis | reverse complement strand
GTCGTGAGGAGGTAACTGGCAGAATGCGGTCTTGTAGATAGCCTGGTCCAATGTTATGGGTCGCTTTAAAAATCATAATTATGACTTTAAAACGAACTCAGTACACCACTGGTAACCAATGCAGCTCACGCAAGAGAATGCTTACTCATTCCCCCATTTCACTTCAGTTTTCATAAAGAATAAATAGTTTTGATTTAACAGATTTCTGCTTTGCTATTTAATGCTTACCAGAAAGTATTTCTGATAAATTGAGCTCTGTGATTATTTTGATACTTTGTTTAACAGTACATAATTTGTTTAATATAGCTGATTATTACATGCAAACTCTTAAAATTAACCAACTTTTCTTGATTGTGTTGGAGAGAAGAGTTGGGAAGTATTTGAACCTGGCTTTTTTTTTACCTTTCTGTTTATGTGGGTAATGTTAAATCAAGACATTGTACTAGTCCATAGTGAACCACAGAATTACACATGACTATTTCAATGAAAATTCTTTTGTAAGTCAGTCTTTATTATTCTACAATGTTTAGTTAAATGTGTTCTAAAACTAGAATTTAATGTTTCATTAAAATATAGCTGTGAGTAGGAGTATTTAATGTAAGGGGTGTTTTACATAAAAACAGAATTAAAAGAACAAATATGGCGAAGAGAGGATGAAGAAATATATCTTATTTGCAAACACGTCTGATTGCTGTAGGATGCCTTATAGCAGGGATGTCAAACTCGATTTCATTGAGGGCTGCATCAGGGTTGTGTTTGACATTGGGGGGCCGGAGTGGGTGTGGCCAGCTTGATGGTCAGTCATGTTGGGGGCGCCTGTGGTGGCCCGAGCGCTCTGCCAGTGAAAACAGGCTCCGTTTTCGGCTGCAGTGGTCTCCTAAAACCTGCTGCTAGTGAAAACGGAATTCAGGAAGGCCACATGCAGTCCTTCTGAGCTCTGTTTTCACTGGTAGAGGTACTGTGGGCCAGTCCTTTGCTGTTTCCAGAGCAGCCCCACGGGCCAGATCTAAGCACCATACTGGCCGGATCCAGCTGCTGGGCCTTGAGGTTTGACACCCCTGTTTTACAGCAAGGAACTAGATTTTTATACAGTTCTGTAAAAACGTTTACGTATCAAAATTGGTTATGTTATCTAGTTCCAGCTCACCAAAAGAAAAGGGAAAATGCATTATTTGACATTCATAGATCTCCTGCAAGAAGAAGCCATATCAGGTAAATAACATATTTTCTATAATGCTTTCTACTGCCATTATGCTACCATGTTGGGAATTTCAGGAATAATTTCTGGAAGAATTGGCCGGGTAAAAAATACAAAAGCTAAGCCAATGCATCCTTCCTCTGTTACAGCTATAAAATAAAAGAGAAAGACAGCATAACACAATGCAGAGGAATACTTTGCAAATCACCCCTCTAAACCATTTGTCATAGTTTGGTATGCTGGAAGCTGTTCCTGCCAGAAATTTTGCTGAAGTAATGTTTTATGAACTGTCTTTTTTTAATAGTTTTGTCATTTTTTTTAATCAGTTTCTTACATTTTGGGTATATATAAAATCGTTTTCAGCTTTTTTGAAAACAGACTTAGTTCAGAGGTAATGATGGGCTGGTAAATTAAATTTTGCAGTAAAGTTTGATGAGAAATGAACGGGGTGATTCTTATTCTGTGCCTAATAGAGAATGGCCTACTGTGTTTCCTCTGCATTAATTTCAGGGTTCCTTTTTCCCATTATATTTCAATTTAGAAATTGTGGCTTAATCTCTTTCTTAAAAAAAACTTGAAATATTTATCTTCTTTTGCAGTCAAAATTAAACCACAATTTCTCCTCTTACATTAGAACAACAGTGTTGGTGTGTATATGTACAAGACCAGAGATTGCTATGTCTTCTTGCTTCTCTGACGTATCAGTGTATTGTGACATCTGAACTAACTCAAGTGATGAAAACAAGAGAAACATTAAAGAAAAGACATAGCAATTTTAAATTATTTGTTAGCATTCACTAAGCACAATGATCTTCAGTTAAATGTTCTGTTGCTTCCACAGGAGAAAGAAACATGCCATTCATAGTAGTGATACAACCTCTTCAGATGAAGAACGTTTTGAAAGAAGAAAATCTAAAAGCATGGCAAGAGCGAGAAACAGGTAAGAGTTTATTTGTCGTCATTCAGCTAAGGGGAAGAAATGTCTTGGTTTCATGTGCTTGGCCTGATTAAATTTGCCAACCATGTGGATTTTTTTTTTATTCTAATGAAGAGTCATGTTATGAGGCATGATCATACATGTTATGTATGGTCCTTGGTGTTCTCTGAGGTTGGTTGGTTTCTTGTAGATGTTTCATTACCAAACTAGGAAACATCAGTGCTGATTGATGTTGTTATGTAGTGTGTTAATGAAATGTCGGCAATAAAACAACCTTATAGTTATTAACCTTATAGTTCAACTATAACCCAGAAATATTTTATTATAGTCATAGCAATTATACATGTAAATCATATTTTTATAGCATGGGATTTCTTCAGACCTGCCCATCTGTGAACACAAATTTGCATTTCTATTGGTGGCAAAGAGTGAGGCATTGCTTTTTCTTGATTACTGTTCTTCTTTAGTCTTAATTGATACCTCCTATGCCAGAACATCATGGTTTGGAATGCCTCCAATGTTATTCTACAGAATCATGCACCCATTTGACAACATTTCAGGGCAAATGAAGCCATAAAGAAAAGAATGACAACAATTTTAGGCTGGGGGTTGAATATTGTCTTTTTACTCTTCTGAAGGTTATACGGGGCACAGCCACTGATGTACTGATGTTATCAGAATGTGTGGACTAAAATTTTTACCTCTGGATTTGTTTTTTTTTCTTTGTGCGAGATTGCTAACAAGTTCCTGAAGTCTTAATGAAGAAGAATATGAAGAATAAGACATCTGAACAAGGGCAGCCAGGGACTTTACATAAGCTATAGACTGCGCCCATCCCTCTTGCTTCTAAAATGTGGTGCCTCCTTCCTTCCTCCATTGTTAGCCAAATTCCACTGAATGTAATTTCAAATGCAGCCCAATTTATTTTGACATATTATTTGATTATTTTTTTTTACTTTTGGGCATGGCGGTGGGGTTATTTGTCCATTATGTCTTCATGAAAATTATATATTTTTTTCTCTAATGACTAACATTCTCGTTCTGTTTTTGGGACAAGATGAAATAGTGTACCTAAAAAGTTACAGTTCCATTCTATGCATGCATGCATCTTTATTCAGCATGAAATTTATGGATTATTTTTTAAAATATGTCATAGGTGTCTGCCAATGAATTTCAGAGCAGAAGATTTGGCTAGTGGAATCTTACGTGAACGAGTGAAAGTTGGCGCGAGCTTGGCCGACGTGGATCCAATGACTCTTGACAAATCGGTGTGCTTTTTTTCTTTGTTTAGAATTGACTGTGCTAAAAGGAAAACCTTTAAGCTGCTTTGTAAAATTCAATCTTAAAGAATTAAATGCTTATAGCTACTTTGCTTAACATCAGATTAAAGGTAGATCATTTTGGATAATAATTTTGTTACTGAAATTTTGAAATACATTGATAGCTTTGTCCACGTAAACTGGGCAAATGGTAAGTTTAATTTCCAAATGTTAATCTCTTTTATTGCTTTTTATCTTCCTTTTAGGTCCGTTTTGATAGTATAGGTGGGTTGAGCAATCATATTCATGCACTTAAGGAAATGGTTATATTTCCTCTTCTGTATCCTGAAATATTTGAAAAATTTAAAATTCAGCCACCAAGGTAGGCTTTGTTCATATTACACTTGAATTAATCTACCAGCATACACAAACATTGTTGGATTTAGGGCTATTTTAAAGAGTACCTTAATAAAGAAGTAGACAAAGATCTGAATGAAATTAATTAAAATAAACCACATGGGCCAACTTGATTATTTCCTATATTTCATTATTTTAAAATCCTATTATCTCTCAGATTAAAAGATACAATATGGGACAAATTATTTGAAATGGGGGCATTTGAAGGGGTTTTTTTGCTGGCTGCAGTTGGGTTCAGACATTCCTGGATCAGATTCAGTCCCCGTGCCCCAAGATGCCTCCAAATGTCTGGGAAAATGGAATAGTAGTGAGAAAGTTTCTGGAATTGAAGCTTGCTGAGAGAAGAAGATAATAGGCTATGTCAAATACATTTTTGTAGCAATGTATTTGACCTAGCCTACTATCTTCTTCTCTCATTTAATGAATTATCTTGCTTAAAAAATTCTTGCAGAAAATGTATTTTACATTTTAACAGTTTTGAATGGTATAATTTATCTTAAAGTTGCCAATCTGGAAGTGTGAGAAAGCTAAGGAAAATAGAGCTGTTAGAGAAAGACCATTCTCCACTTCTGTGAAAAATTTAACAAAGCGAAATAGTTCAGTAATATTGTAAAATGTGGAATCAGTCAATATTGATCCATCATGTACAAAGAAAAATGCAACTGAATTTGTTTATTCAGAATTATCTTTTAAAATAAAACTCTTGATTTCAATAATAGTTGGAAAACTGGAATTTTTAAAAGGCTTCCTAAGTATAGGAATATGTGTCAGATCTCACTGACTTATGTTCATATCCATGTAACTTAGGAATGCAGAATTTAGATTTGATTTCTTGATATGTTTCACAAGACCATGAAAAAGGAGCTTGATTTTTAAATGTAACCCAGCAGTAGAATAGCACTGTGGGTTCTTTGACATGAAAGGAGCTATTGAATTTTTAAAGATGAATGAAATACCAATAAAGATGGAAATAGTCATGGAGATCCTCCAGAGAAATTAAAGAGTTGGCAAAATTCCTTACTGTAAATGTTTGGTGCTGTATATGTGCTATATGAGATAGCTAAGCATAGGATTTTCCTAATAAAGGCTAATTTTTGTCCGAAGGCTCGTCACAATTTTCATTCCTACTGACCCTATTTACCAGAACTAATGCTTGTATGAGACACAGGAAGCTTGGGAGATTGTTATTTAGTTATAACAAAGTTATAACTTTACTCATTTGCATTTGTGTAGAATATTTGTTTGATTTATATAGCTACCCGCTTGACACCCAACATCAGAGATGTCACATGTATGCCCTATCTCTGATGTTCATGTTAATTTATGATGCTTATATGCAACAATAAATTGGCCCAGCATATTAGAAAAAGCGAATGACATTTTTGTTAAAATAGAAAAGAATTGTTGCAAAGTCGTGTCCGACCCATCGCGACCCCCTGGACAACATTTCTCCAGGCCTTCCTGCCCTCCACCATTCGCTGGAGTCCCCCTAAGCTCATGCCTACTGCTTCAGTGACTCCAAACATCCAGAAAAGAATAGCATAGATTAAAAGCAATAACCACTCCTTGTAAATATTTTCTACTTTTCCCCTTCATTGTTATTAATTAGCAATAACTTTCATTTCACTGGGTATCCAAAACAGATCACCCCTTAGCTCTTGTGTCTCTTATGAAGGTAGCAAATACTGGGCAGCTTGTGAAGAAAAAGAAATAGTGATTTCTGTATCTGTCCATTTGTCTTCAGGGGCTGTTTGTTTTATGGTCCTCCTGGAACAGGTAAAACCTTGGTGGCCAGAGCTCTGGCCAATGAATGCTCTCATGGGGACAGAAAAGTTGCCTTTTTTATGAGGAAGGGAGCAGACTGTCTCAGTAAGTGGGTTGGTGAATCTGAACGGCAGCTTCGACTTCTCTTTGATCAAGTTAGTATACAATTTTATGTATTCAATCCTTCAGTTGAAGCTGGAGATTCGTTTGAACATTTTTGCTAATTGCTAATATATATCTCTATGTTTGCAAAGGTAATACCATAATGAGCAAAAGTATTTCCCATTCAGAATAGCTGGATGAAAACTGAATTTGTTTCCAGTCCCTGTTGTATTACCACACTCTGTTCATTACCTTGGATCATGGTATTTCCTATATTAATATTTGCTGAAGTCATTATAGGAAAATTGTCATTAAATGTGAAATAACAGCAAAGAATAGAAACAATTGCTGGGGGTAACCATAAACCATAAGAAGACATGAAGGAAATATTTTGTTTCCTCCGGTTATGATTTTCATTCTGAAAATTAAGCAAATATACTTTGCCGCATTCCTAGTCCAGGGGACAAATTGTATCATGAACCTTTTTTTTAAAAAGGCCAATTGTATTAATGAATGGGACAATATCATCTCCACAGAATGGAGTCCTTTGACACTGAAGCTCTTAGGTGGAGGAAGACCAGTTGCTTTGTTTGCTCTTCCATCATTAGATGATTGACACTGAGGAGTGAGGTTCCAGAAATGGAAAGAGTCTCCACTTGGAATTCTATAGATTTAATAGGTCTTGCAGGCCAATTTTGGCAAATGTATTTTTTTCATTTTTAAGAAATGTCCATAAAAATATGTTTCAGAAAGGTGAATAAATAAAGTTGCTAATGAAAAAGAAACCGGAATAAACTGTCAAATCAGTAGAAAATGCAGCAGCTACCATTGCTTAAGAGATAAAATGATATTGATTACTCAACACCTCTGACTTCTTGTATTTTTGCTTATACTCCATCAAATACACTCTTGATATTTTTGCACTGATTGAAGAATAACATTAGTTTCCTCAAAGCATGTATGTTCTTGGAGGTGAAAATGTCAGGGAAAAAAGTATCCATGTAACTGGCATTGGATAAGATAGTATTTACATAGATTACACCCTAGCCACTAATAGATAATCTTGTGGAGCTGACATGGGATGGACCTGGTTAGTACATGTATGAAAGACCAGTATGAAAGATTACAGCTGTAGGATTGTTGAAACATATCCTGTAAATAGGAAGGTTACCAAGAAAGCTCTGTGAGTTTTAGATAATTAGTAAAAGTAATTGGGAGTTGAGCTTAGCTTAAAGGAAAACTCAAAAAACCAACTGCTTTTAAATGCAGAAATATTTTTCAATAAGCTTCTACAAAGATGGCCCAATTTCTTTTTTTCAGAGCTTTTAAAGTTTATTTTCACATTTGACATGGGGCTACTCCCAATCCTAATCCACCCTATCACTACGCAAGTGGAGGCTACCAGATTTTTGCATCATGAAGGCTACCTATTAGCTGTCAAAGGTAATGTGCAGTATGTAGACAGGGCAGAGTTAATGCATTTTCTTGGCTTTATAATTATGAGTGCACTCAAGGACCTTAGTGTTTCTGATTCAATACAGCAGTTAAAGATATTTTTTTCTCAGAGCTTTTAAAAGTATAATAATTATTTTCATATCTACAATTAATTTTGTTTGTTGCCTACCCCAGGCATACCTGATGAGGCCATCCATAATCTTTTTTGATGAAATAGATGGCTTGGCTCCAGTCCGCTCCAGTAGACAAGACCAAATTCACAGGTGAGGCTAGCATATTACTTCTAGTATATGTAGCATTGGATGCATAAATAGTGGAGGTTGTCTTCCATTCAGTCAGAACTGAAGAAGCTTCTTGTCTGAGAATAGAATGTTTTCAAAGAAAAAAACCCAAGAAAGCACAGTTGCCATTTTGAAAAGCTTTGGGACAATTATAGATCTATTTTATCAAATGCTTGTGCCACTCAGCCTAACTCAGTTCCTTTTGCCTTCTTTATTCCATTGATCCAGTGACTGTAACATTTGGCCTTTCTTAGATGCGGAATATGACTTAGTGGGTTCCTGGCATACAAAAAGGAGTCATTTTAACTTGTGCAATGAAAATAGGGCTACTTTATTGAGTCTAAGACAAAAAGGACATGGATGAGAATAAGCATCAATTACCTACTTGGAGATAGATTGAGAGACTGGCTATTTCAATAAAAGCCAATTTCAAACCTCTCTTTTCAGATTATTATCTAACAAATAAAACCTTCATGATAATTAGATGGTGCTCTAGCTTTTTAATGGCATCACAATTAAAACATGTTATCCAGGTTAATTCTAAATGAACATATTAAAGAAACAATTGAGGGGAAGAGAAACTTTTCTTTCTTACCTCTGTCCTAGACTTACTGTTCTGTAAGTCTAACATTAACATTCAGACTAAGGTTATTGACTGGATCAGGACAGTAACTATGACTCTCAGCTAGAATCTTAAATTCTACACCAAGCACTAGAGCTTACTCTAGGTTTTATATTTTCTTAGTTGATTTCTGAGAGTGAAGTTGGCATCAGATGGCATCTGATGAAAGACTTCCTTGTCTTACACAATTAGTGCAATATTTAGTACTGCTGTATGACACTAAGTGCATGAAATTTGCAGTCTGTTTTCAGTTTTAATTTAAAATACACATTTTAACCTTTAAATCTTAACAAGACCACTTATCTTAGTGTGCCCAAACACTAATATTGAAAATAAGAGATCTCCTAAAATGTATCCTGATTTCAAAATTCCATAGCAATGATATATCACTTTCATCACGCCCAAACTAAAAATACTTATATAAGTGTTGTGTTTAGCTCCTATAGTTTCTGTGTTTAAGAAAGAAGGTAAGACATTCACTTGAGTCAGGATTTTTAAGTTTATTAATGATTTTAGATATTTTAAGATTTTTTTTTAAAAAAATTGGTTTTAATTCATGTACACACACTAACTTAAGTGTCTTGGAAATAGAAAGGTGGGCCACAAATGAACCAATTCATTAATTCATGAATGTCTAAATAGGATTAACTATTTTTCGGCAAAAGGAGCTGTGGTGGCTCAGTGTTTAAAGATGTTGAGCTTGTCAGCTGGAGTTGAGATCCACGTGCCACACAATGGAGTGAGCTATCGTTACTTGCCCCAGCTCCTGCCCACCTAGCACTTTGAAAGCATAAAAATGCGAGGAGATTAATAGGTGTCACTTTGATGGGAAGAAAACATTGTGTGCTTCTCGGCATATAGTCATGCTGGCCACATGACCAGGGAAGTGTCTTTGGACAATGCAGGCTCCCTCGGTTAAGAAACAGAGATGAGTACTGCCTCCTTGGGTTGGACACGACTGTACAGGGGAAACCTTTATCTTACATTTTGGCAATATGTACTTGTCACTTCGGGACTCGGTGGCTCAGCGGGTTAGATAACTGAGCTTGTTGATCGGAAGGTCAGCAGTTCAGCGGTTTGAATCCATAGTGCCGTGTAATGGGGTGAGTTCCCATTACTTGTTCCAGCTTCTGCCAACCTAGCAGTTTCGAAAGCACGTAAAAAATGCAAGTAGAAAAAATAAGAACCACCTTTGGTGGGAAGGTAACTGTGTTCTGTGATTTAGTCATGCTGACCACATGACCATGGAGACGTCTTCGGACAGCTCTGGCTCTTCGGCTTTGAAATGGAGATGAGCTAGTCGGAAACGACTAGCACATATGTGCGAGGGAAATCTTTACCTTTAAGATATTGAGAGATCCTGGATGAATGTATGAATAAAGATCAGCAGGATTTGTTTGACTGAGAACGTTTCTGCTCATCCCTTAGACACTAATTCTTTCCATTTTCTTACCCCTCTACCTGGCAAAAGCTATTTGGGAAGAATACAGATCGGGTGTAGAATCTGGTTGTTCTGGGTAATTATGATTAAAACAACAGTGTGATTTCAAACTCTTTCCTAATCTCAAGGCAGCAGCAATAGCACCACAAGTCAACCTCCTACTCACTCCAATGAGTTACAGCAGTTAATCATGTCAAGGCCGGCTGCTGAATGCTGTGTTTAGGGCCTGTGGCTGTCAAAGGCAGGATTTCATTTTGTAGTCCCTAAGGCCATCTTGGAAACTGAACATGTTCAGTTATGCTGCCTATTGTCAGACCACATCTGTGCACACTTTAAGTTTCCAAAGTTGACCTTCAATATGTGGACAATCACATGCACATATATCCAACAATAACAACCCCTCCCCCATGAAGTTTAAGCAGCATTTAGCCACAAAGGAGTTGTTTTGATTGTTGCTTTTAGTTAATTCCTTATTTATTTCTTTTATAGACTTTTCCAAATGATGCAGATTTGGGGCAATGGAGTCTTTAGTTTTAGGCTTTCGGTTCTCAAAGCTGTTATAAATATTAGAATGTTCTGAGCTAATTTTAAAGATCGACTATCAGATTATCTCACTGTGAAACAGGTATTTCGACCGTAATAGTTTTGATGTGTGCAATTGGGTGTATTTTTATGTACCTATGTACTCAAATCTGATCCATGATTTATTTGCACTATTCCATAGATGGTAAATCCTCATCACAATTGGGAAGGCAACTAGATTCTGTAGATATTGTTCTAAGCTGCCTAGAGTAGCCCCATGGTGAAATAGATGGCAAAAAATTTAATAATATAAATAATGTTTCCATTTTGACATGCATGAAATCACAGAAGGACTCTGGTCTTGCATGCTTAGTCCTTAACTTATAACAGTTCATTTAGTGATGGTTCAAATTTACAACGGCACTGAATAAAATGGCCTATGGCAATTTTTCACCCTTACTATTGTTACAGCATCCCAGGGGTGAAATGCTATCAGTTCGCCAAACCAGTAGTAAAAAAAGTTCTGAAGATCAACTGAGCGATGCACAATCATGGGAACTGTTTCTTAACTTTTTAAAGCATTTTTAACTACCAGTTCCCAAGGTTGCGTGCCATAGCTGATTCCCTCCCTCGTTGTTCTACTTACCTTCCTAAGTCTTCTTTTGGCACGATCAGCACCATCCCCATGATCACGTGATCAAAATTCAGATGTTTGGCAACTGGTTCCTATCTATGACCTTTGCTATGTCCCAGGATCATCACTTTTATCACTTTCTGACAAGCAAAGTCAATGGGGAAGCCAGATTCACTTAACAACCAGGTTACTAACTGCAGTGATTCACTTAACAACCATGGCAAGAAAAGTCATAAAACGGGGCAAAACCCACTTAACAAATATCTCACTTAACAACAGAAATGTTGGGCTCAATTGTGGTCGTAAGTCGAGGACTACCTGTAACTTGGAGCTGACCAGCAAACTTTTACCCCTCTTCTTTCATCACCTTACCCAGACCTGTCCCAAACCACTCTTAGAAAACTGATTGACTTAAGTAAAAATAAAAGAAATATTTTGGGGAAAACAAGAAAAGGAAACTGAATGACTTCTAAAGACAATAGCCATATCCTATTGAGAATGGTGAATGACAAGTATATGCCAAAATCCCTCTGGCAATATTAATGTTGCTACCCTTTAAATCCCAGCTTTTCTTTATCAGTATGTTTTTCATAAGAAATGTCAACTTTTATTTAAACAGGAAAAGAAAAAAAAGTTTCATAATAAGAAAGTGTTTTCCTTAACATGGAAGTGAAATCATAAAACCCTATAGAGAGGAAAGCAATACTTGACTGCAATCCTGAACCTCTTATTGATTGAATATTTTGGCTTAGATTCAAAGAGCCGAAAAATTATTCCTGTGCAAAGGGAATATTAGAATTTTCTCTTCCACCTCCCCTACACATCCCTGTCGGATTACCCCCATTGCTACAGTGGAACCTTCTTTAGGTAAAGGTTTCCTTTGCACATATATGCTAGTCTTTTCCGACTCTAGGGGCGGTGCTCATCTCAGTTTCAAAGCCGAAGATCCAGCACTGTCCGAAGACGTCTCCATGGTCATGTGGCCGGCATGATTAAACGCCAAAGACGCATGGAATGCTGTTACCTTTCAACCAAAGATGGTCCCTATTTTTTCGACTTGCATTTTTATGTGCTTTTGAAACTGCTAGCTTGGCAGAAGCTGGAACAAGTAACGGGAGCTCAGCCCATTACACGGCACTAGGGATTCGAACTGCTGAACTGCCGACCTTCCGCTCGACAAGCTCAGCTGTCTTACCTGCTGAACCACCGTGTCCCGGATTCTTCTTCACAGGCAGATAAATAATAAATTATTAAAAAAATAGACTGAAATGTGGCATGGAGTTTGCTTGACTGAACCATTAGAAAAATATCCGAAATGTCATCAGTTCCCCCCGACAAGCTTTTTCGATGCCCCCCAATTAACATAGTTTTAAAATTTTTAGATTCATTTTTATCAAAACGGGACAACTATAGCTTTTGATGCGCCACAAGAATTTCAAGCCGTCACTTCAATGTCTTTCCATCCATTTCATTTCCTGAAAGCTTGAGGCAGTAAGAAATTAAAGACTTTACCTTTATATGTAATGTACCTTTACGTGTACATTTAATATTTTGTGAACAGATCTCCCAATCGTATATTCCTTAGAAAAATAATGTCGCTTAATTATCACGCATGGGTTCTCGCCATGCTCATATTAATTGTCCCGGGGAAAAAAAACCACATCTCCAATAACTCTTTCCTTATTGTCATGTTGTCTATAAATATTTAGCAATGGCACACATTTGTCTGAGCCGCGCCTGCCTTTCGAGAGCAAGAGGCAGCATCTGCCGAAATTGAAAGTGGCCACATTTTTTGCGATTGCTTAATTAAATGCCAAAATTTATCTACATTAACAACAAAGCGGTAAAATTTATTGATCAATTCACATGATATAAGTTGACAAAAGAGCCCGAGCAATTTCCATAATTTTCGACACGTGTTAAAATTTGTAATGGGGGGGAGGGGGGACACGGGGAGTACTATATTAAGATTCAACGGGGAAGGGAGGTTTGGTAATGGAAGTGAATGCCCTACAGCGGTGTATTTTGTTTGCAGTGCCCTGTCCAGGCTGAATCTGTTTGAGCACTGTGCAGATGGGACTCTGACAGTCCTACAGCTGTTCCCCTAATTGTCCATTAAGTGTTCTATTGATTCCTTGATTCAAAGTCCTTGTCTTTCAGTTCAACCTATCGTGTGAAGTGGCAGGTACATTCCTTGCAGAATGACAGAGCTGCCTGAAACCTAACATTGCGGGCTGCCAGTTTCAATTGAGCCCCTCTGCTTTCAAAGGAAAAGGCTTAGTTAAAAGCAGCGCTGTAATGGCTAGATGGGTTTTTAAGTTTCCAAACTTTGAGCATCAATCAATTAAAGCAGCCTTAAAGGGGAAACGACCTTTAATTCTTTCTAAAGGATGCCTTCCTGTAACTCGGTGAATAAAAACAAGGGACACAGTGTTTTACTAGACTTATTCAGATTTTCTTCAAATGATAATGATGTGAGCCTTTAAGATCCTATTTAAATTTCAAGTTGGATCTTGTTTTTTCTTTCTTTCTTTCTCTTTTACACACAAAAGCTAGATCATGGCTGATTCTGGATTATGTCACTCAGAAACCTGTTTAAAACCATCTTTCTCTAGCCTAAAGAAGTGAGACATAAGATGCATATTTGCAGAGAGGGCCATAAATCTTCAGAGAAGCAGATAGCCCCAGATAAGACTGTAAAAGTTATTTAGTTCTCCACAGGAAGAGGTTTATTAATCTAAAATTTCCAGTCCATCGTGCCATGATTTGGTTTTCATACAATATTTCATTTCTTACAATTGCAGTAAAGGTTGTACCTTAAGCACAAAGGGAATATAGCCTCAGAGCTGAGACCGAAGCACCTCAGAAGCAAGAGCGGAGAAATGTATTATATCTCCTCCAATCTTTCAAATTAGATTATTTAAAAAGTTGTGGCATCTAACGCTAGTTTTGAATCATTGTTGTTGGAATTGTCAAACACAGTTTTAAATGTAATGTTTTGACCAAGAAAGCATGGCCATGCCAGTGTTACAAGAACTGACTTGGGTTTTTCAGTCTCACCTTATCTGAGCTGTGCATGGTATTTTAAAAGGTTACAGTTTCACAGTTCTATTATTTTAAATTAGCTATTGAGTGTGGAATCAAATTCACTGTATGGCACCTCTGCAAATACCCTTTTCACCAGCAACATATGTTTCTATGCAAATGTTTAGGCAACCCTAGTCATATCGTATGTTTCAGTTTGACCAGTTTGCCGAAACATTTGTATACAATTGTAGTTTGCTAAGAGTCTATTTTTGCTGCAGGAATCGCACCCCCCTCTTTCTTGAAGAACTCTTCATGCTCAGAAATATTCTTAAGTCTCCTTGCATCCAGGATTGCCTCTTTCAGATCAGTGGTGGGATTCTACTGGTTTGGAACAGTTTGGACAAACCGTAAGCTCCAACTATCAGCCGTCCGCCCACCTAACCCTGCGTTATACTCACATATATTTCCTTTTTTTAAAAAAAATAATCTTTATTGATTTTAAAACATTAAAATACCCATGTTTACATATTCCTTTCTTTTTATCCTTATCCAAAAATCTTCAA
>JANHFP010002761.1:0-17153 GCA_032468135.1 Calamaria suluensis | reverse complement strand
AAGGTAAAGGTTTCCCTTGCACATATGTGCTAGTCATTTCCGACTCTAGGGGGTGGTGCTCATCTCCGTTTCAAAGCTAAAAAGTCAGTGCTGTCCTAAGATGTCTCTGTGGTCATGTGGCCGGCATGACTAAATGCCAAAGGAGCATGGAACACTGTTACCTTCCCACCAAAGTTGGTCCCTATTTTTTCTACTTGCATTTTTTATGTGCTTTCGAAACTGCTAGGTTGACAGAAGCTGGGACAAGTAATGGGAGCTCACCCCTTTACACAGCACTAGGGATTCGAACAGCTGAACTGCTGACCTTCCAATCGACAAGCTCAACTGTCTTACCAGCTGAGCCACCGGGTCCCCTGTATATAGTTCAAAAGAACCTTAACTCTGCTTACCATGGTATAAAGATCAAGAAGTTGGTGACATCCATATGGTATAATCAGGGGTGGGTTACACTTACCTTTACTACTGGTTCTCTTCTCATGTGCACAAAGCATGGACACGCTCATGACCAGCATGCTTTGTGTTCTTTGCACATGCGCAGTAGAGTGCAGACCAGCATAAACATGCCAAATGTGCTCTTTGTGCATGCATGTTGGAGCATACACATGTCAAACGTGCACTCCTTTGCATGTGCAGTAGAGCACATTTGGCATGCACATGCGCATAGCATGCTGGTCTGCGTTCTACTGCACATGCTCACATTTTTGGAGGTGCGAGGCACAGCAATGAGCTCTGCCATGCAGATTCAGCTTCAGAAAAAAAAGAAAAAAAAATCACATGGGAGGGCCCAGCTCAAAATGGTAAGAACCGGTTCAGTGACATCATCCGGTCAGCGCTACTGGGTCGCCCGAACAAGTCCGAACCGGGAGCTACCCATCACTGGGTATAATTATTATAGATCAACTATGGTTGTCCGCTACGAATTATGGCATCAATTTATTGAAATATGTATGCCAGTAAATATGCATCTTATGTTTTTTCCCCTCTCATTTCTTCTTCCTTTTATAATTTTGTTATTATTGTTTTGCATTCAGTCAGTATTCAAAAAGATGTTTAGGCTATTATTGGTCATCCAGATTTTCTAATTTGGTGTTGGGTGGGCAGCATTTTTAATTGGGAGGCCTTGCCACAATGAACGTGTATTATATGCTGTCCCACAAACCAGCTAATAGACACTAATAAGCTAATAAAGCTAATAAAGACAAGTCTTGATAGTTGCATTAACCCGCACTGTGTCATTAAGATTCAGTGTGTGATATGAGTGAAATAATGGCATCATTGTGACTCAGTTTATCGTAGTAGCTAGCAATATGGACACCAAAGTGTTTTCATGAAATATATATTGGATATAAAATCTATGCTATACATTTATGAAGCAGGGCAGAATAATCTGTTGATTCAGCTTGACCCCCCCCCAATGACAATGACATCATATTTCAAAGTGCCAAATTCCATATCCGCCACAGTCCAACTGTTCTGCCCACTCTGTAGTCACACCCCAATGTCTCTACCCCAGTATCACAAGGCAGCGCCAGCCATGCCCGAAGGGCAACATTTGAGTATAGGCGAAGGATAAGGAAATCACTGAGGTGATTTTTCTGGGTATGGAGTCTACAAGTCATAAAAGGAATGTAATTCCCCACCTCTGACGTATATCATGAAAGCATTTTGTGAATTGTTCAAGAACTAAGTTGTAACAAAACTGATTTCCTTTGTCCAGACTGAGCTACTGTGGAGAAACAAAAATGTTTCATTGATTGCTGATTGAGACCTCAAAGCATGTGGTGTTGTGCAGACATCAGAGTTAGTCTCTGTGAGAATCAATTGCTGGCATATAGTAAACTGACTAAAAAACTAGCTAAGGCCAATTGAACGTGTTTTATTCCTTGCTAATGCTCTTGGTTCACTCTTGGGTGCTCCCTCATTTATGTGGGCCATCTCTGAGATTAAAGTATTTTACCAAAAGTCACAAGTGGTTTCAAAGTGATTGCACAAATAAATATAATATGTTGACATGAAAGGATGGTTAAACATACCTTAATTATTTGATGAAATATTAATTATTCAGATTAATCTCCCCAAAGTACAAACATTTGGCTTCCACAGCTAGAAGCTAATTTGGCTTAAAACATAATGCCACTTACTGTATTTTTGGGACTATAGGACGCTCTGAAGTATAAGACGCACCTAGCTTTTGGGGAGGAAAACAAGGAAAAAAGAAATCTGCCTCTGCCTCCCAGTAATTTACCTCCTTGCAACAAACAACAAATAGCCTGCTAAGCTTCACCACAGCTTGATTTAGCAGAAGCAGCTGATTGGTGGTTGAATCAGTTTCCCAGAATACTGCCTATCAGCTGTCTCAGTCTGCAGGAATTGCCATTGCCTGTTGCCACCGCCCAAGGGTGAAATCCAGCAAGTTCTGACAGGTTCTGGAGAACCGGTAGCGGAAATTTTGAGTAGTTCTGAGAACAAATACCACCTCTATCTGGCCTCAGAATGGGGAGGGAATGGGAATTTTGCAGTATCCTTCCCCTGCCGTGCCCACCAAGTCACACCACGCCCACCAAGCCACACCCACAGAGCCGGTGCTGCTGCCACCTATCGCTGCTTACGCACACCCCATTTTGGGCCTCCATGCGTTCCATTTTGGCCCGTTCCCTGCCTCCTGGAACAGACCAAAAACGGGATGTACTGAGGCAGAAAATGGGATGAGCAGAGGTGGCGATACGTGACATCAGCAATGGTGGAAACAGGGAGTAGCAATCCCTGCAGCCTGGAACAGCTGATAGGCAATATTTCGGGAGGCCGATCCAACTGCCAATCAGCTGCTTGTGCTAAATCAGGCTGTGCTGAAGCTGGCCAGTCTATTTGCTGCAAGGAAGTAAGAGGCAGAGGCTGGTGGGTAGAGGGCGGTGGGTAGGCAGGACTTTGGCAACATTCGCAAAGACACACAGACATTTCCACCTACTTTTTTTGGTGGAAAAGTGCATCTTATACACTGAAAAATACGGTACTTCATAAAAAAAATCCACTTAATACTCAATCTAGATCTAGAAATAGATTTATTTTAACAAGAATTCAACAGTAAACATATATACAATATAATTACAGACAACCCTGTTTTTAGTATGCACAGAAATAGCCAGTTTTGCTCCAGTGTGAGGAAAAAACAAGAAAGATAAATTCAGAGATGTTAAATGCTTAGCAAGGCTTACACCCTAGCACCTCCTTTGGAGGTAGAAAGACACCAGTATCATAAAACTCAGCCTGCCCCAGGCAGTGAGGAATTTTTTTGCGCCAATTTTTCAAATTTACACTTTCATCATGGTTGACAAAAAGAAAAAAAAGAGAGCTTTGCGTGACTTAGTTCCTTTAAAGAATTAGTTACAACTGAGTAATAAGTTTGAATGCTATCCTCTATATGCCATGGGAGAGATGCCATTTTGCAGCCTATGTGCGCAATTATTTTGAGATATGGTAAGGTACAAATTTAATAGTAGTAACTGCTTTCTAAAAATTGATATTTACCAAAATAATTTCAGTGTGATTGGCCAGCCATCTCTCATACAGTTATCTAAAATGTCCCAATTTAAAAAGAAAACGTATTTGGTATCAAAATCATGAAGGCATTGGCTGCAGTTCTCTGACTTCCTACAAGCCAGAGTAAGGCTATGATGCTAAGCCCACTTGGAAGAGGCAGAGTGAAATCGGTGGCATCTGACTCCAAGTGGATGTGCTCAGGTACAAAGGTGAGAATCCCTGTTACCCCTGCACTAGGGATGCTTCCGGGAACCATTTATCACCCTAATGGCGTGTCGATGCCATCGTAATGTCCGTACCATGGTGACCAATTACCTGGAACAGGGAAATGTTAAAAAAAAAGAAGAAAGGAAGGATGGAAGATGGAGTGTCACCACAGGAGCAGCTGAAAAGTTGAAAAAAATAGGCTGTTCAAGGCCAGTAGCCTCCCCCTCCCCTGCTCCGTTCAGTTTGTAGTGACTTAACAGATCACATCCCCTTATGGACAAAATTGATGTCTGCTATGGAAAAGGGAAAGGTTCCCCTTTCACCCTACAGCAGGGGTCTCCAACCTTGGCCACTTTAAGACTTGTGGCCTTCAACTCCCAGCTCTGGCAGTTGAAGTCCATAAGTCTTAAAGTGGCCAAGACCTCTGCCCTATAGTATGTGGCATTCTGTAGTTTACTGGGGAGGAAAAAAAAGGTCTTAATAATGGCCGTGATGAAGTTCAGCAAACAAACAGTGACCATTGTTCCCTCTCCCCAGCTGCTGCAAAGAAAATCAACCCTAATCTCCCTTGCACAGGGATTAATCGTAAAATATACGTCTGTTGTTACAATTGCAACCCTGTTGTCCCAGCTGTCAGCCATCCGATCTGCTCCATGGACAATTTTATAAAGAACTGCTTTCACATCACAATGCTTCTCTGAATGTACAATATTTTAATATACGTATAAAAATATATAGCCCTGCTGTGTGTATATACTTACAACTCTACAGAGGAACCATTTTTCCCCATCCCGTCCTGCTAAAAGAACCGACTGCGTTCTCAACTATTATTGTTAAACCCTCGCGAGAAGCTGCAAAACCATCTCTTCCTTTTCGCAATGCAGCCTCCAAAGCCTCTTGAGGCCTTAAGACTCTTAACGTACATTTGGCAAAGGAAAGGGGGCAGAAGAGAATTTGAAAAAATAGGACTTTTTTTTTTTTTAAGATTCATTTGACAAAAATATAGACAAGTGACCTATATGTTCTTGGCTAGTGGATTAGCACTCCGTGACAATCACAAACACCCCCCCGCCCCGAAACACCAACCCCCAAGGCTTTGCCTCGAATCACTGGCTCAAAATAGGGAACCCCAACGGAGAATTCGTTGGTCTAATCTCTGAACGGAGAAATACAAGTTTATTTTTTTTTTTTTAAAAAAAAGCTCCTAGATGTCTCTTGTTTTACAGATAGGTAGCTGCAATTTTTGTCCATACAGTAGAAAAAACAAAAAACAGCCGTAGGGCAGAAGCAGGCCCCTCCTGCGACCAGACCTTTCAACATTGGGCCACAGTTTCAGAAAGCCTTTTCATTCAAAGGATGTGGAATGCTAGGAGACGGACAGGCACACCTTTACGCTTTGTTAGCTTTTGCTCTCAGGGGCTGCCATAAACATTGGCTTTGATGGAAGACTGACCTCCGTTGGTGTGCTCGGCGAGGGAAGTTTTCTCTTGATCGCTGCTTGAAAAGCTAAACGTTGGTTTAGAAACGAAAAAAAGGTAGCCATCAAAAGTGATAAGGACACTTTGCCCTTCATTTCATGTAGCCCCTCCCCCCAAAAAATGCTTCATATTTAGCAGCAAAGCCAAACCGGCACAGTAACTTTCAACAACTGAATTTGCTCTCAGCAAAGTAGAACCCACGCTGTTCACTCCGTTCCCCTCTTTGAAACAACAACGCTATTGCACCCAAAAGCCCACATCTGTAGCAGACCCCGCCCGCCCCGGTGACACCTAGTGGCACACGTGCGTTAAATCCTGTTCTTGTCCACGGTACGTAGTCTCTGCTTATTGTTCATCGAAAAGTGAGGATGATTTTCTACATTCAGTGTAGAGATTAGTCATAACTTTAGACAAGATGTTCTTGTGTTGTGTCTCCCGATTTCTCTCGGCAGGATTGTTCGCTCGGCTTGCTGTCAGGAGGCAAAAGCCAAGTCTCTGGTGGCGTCAACCGCTCTGAATGTACTTTTTAATGACTACGCAGCCGTGCCGGAACACCGGACATGGCATATTGGGAAGCAGCGTCCACGTGTTGGTGTTGGGGTCATAAGCTTCCATATTTCCTAGGGCGGGGCCTTCGCTGCTGACAATTCCACCAGTGGCGTAAATTTTTCCATCAAGAACCACAGCGCTGGAGAGAGAGAGAGAGAGAGAGAGAGAGAGAGAAAGGAGAGGAATGCAGTTACTAACAGTACGCTAAGCATTTGCTCTACTTAGTAACTGATCCTGCTGTTTGAAAGAACAGCTTCCGCATAACTGCCGCAAACCAATAACTATAATAGCCAGCATATCCGGCCTTTGCCCAGCTTAATTAATTTTCAGATTTCTCCCGTGGGTGGAAAGGCTACTGCAAATGTCAATGAAGGGGACAGGAATTGGCCCCGATGACCCCGCAAGCAGGGAGGGCACTATAGCCAATCTTTTTCCCTTGCTGGGATCGTTTAGCTCTCTCTCCCCCCCCCCAATACACAAACGGAGAGAGAAAATTCAGGGCAGCTTTCTACAGCCTAAGTAAAGGCAATCATAAAGACAGTATGGAGGAATGAACAACAGCTTGTGTTGCTTCGGTCTGCTTCCCTCTAGATCCAGAGGCTGGGTAGAACGCAATGAGAATCTAATGGGGGAGAGGGAGGTTTCACGTGGCAGAAAGTTGAGCTCTTCTCCTAACTGGTCCCCAGGCTTCTCAATGGGGACCAACCAACAGGGAGATGCAGTGAGCAAAAGGAACTGAGGATAATTTGAAATGCCTTCTCCTTGTCCTACTGACAGACAGCTGTCAACAAAAGAGCAGCAGCATTTCAGTCCTGATTTGGGGGTGGGGGTGGAGTGGGGCTTGAAAGGAAGGAGTGAAGAGATCTGCTTCATGCAATCGACCCAACATAGTCCCTTCCCTTTCACTTTTATCATTAAGAGGGAACAACCACGTTCCCAACCAGGGGGCAACATATATATATAGTTGATTTTATTTTATTTTTATCCCACCTCCTCTGTTAGTAACTCAAAGCAGCAAACTGCAACTGTTCTGTGTTGTATGGCTTCTAGAAGAGAAAGTATGGGATCTCCCCTCTTCCATTCTATGGGTTTTTAGGGGATGCAATAGGATTCGGGCATTTTTTTTTGCATTTTGCATATATGAAAGCAGCCTTCAAAACCAGAAGGCAGAACTGAAAACATCTTGGTTTAGGAATGTTATCATTTCATAGTAAGTTCTTGAGGACAGAGCTTGGTACTTATGCCACCGGCAATGTAAATAGAAAACAGCATTTTGCTCCTTCTACCCAAAGAGAATGTTGTGCATGGTGATTATAAAGTGCATGGATTCTCTCTCTTTTTTAAAATTCACCATTTTAACATCCTTTACAACAGGGGTGCTAAACTCAAGTCCCGGAGGCGGGATCTGGCCCATGGGGTACTTAGATCTGGCGCATGGGTGGGGCTGCTCTAGAAACAGCGAAGGACTGTCCCACAGTGAAAATGGAGCACCAGAGGAGTGACGTCGAGCTAGCTACACCCACCCTGGCCACGCCTCCCACAATCAAACACAACCCTGACGCAGCCCTCAATGAAATTGAGTTCGACACCCTTGCTTTAACAACCATGCTGAATGATCATTCTGAATGTATGATGAGAATGGCGCCAAAGGAATTTCTCAGTTAGAAAGCATTTACACTTGAGGCTAAGTACTGGGTTACCGTGCCCCTTTTACTGGAGAAACGTTTGCCATATTTGGCGCTTCCATATTCGAAAACCGCCTTTCCCTTGACTCTCAAGCGGTTATGAAACCTTGCTCTGTGCCATTGCTATTTGAATCTCAGCCCAACCTGGTTTCCCAATGAGGAAATTTCAGCATCTGGCCTGAACAATGGATAACTCAAATGGCACTGGCAGAGGAAGCAAAATATGAAAATTTCATTAGGCAGGTAATAAATTACTAGATGACAGCTGTGCTTGGAAACTCAGTTTTTAGGGCGTTCTCTCCAGCTCTTCCATCATCGACCCCTGAAAGCGATTGTTTTTGGGCCAGATGTGATTAAGTGAGCATTTCTGACAGCAGAGGAGTTCCTCATTAACATCTGGAGGTATTTTGCCTGATGCTGAATCATCAATATCAATTTCTTTCAGAGCTGTTGCTGAGAGTTTCTGTGATCCAAATATGTTTACCCTACATTCTTTACATCCAGGGCTTGTCAAGGAGAGGCATTTCACAATCTCTCAGTTCGACTGGGTTGTGACATTAATCCCTGTCCAGAAATAACAGTGAAATGAAGAAATGTCCTCTCCAGTAGCCCTTGAGGTTATAAAAGAACATCTAAATGAACTGAATTAGCATGTTCATATGTGTCACATTCTTTCTAATTCTTGCCAATTTTAGTAACTGAAAAACAGGAACACTTTATATAGCTGGAACTGCTCCAAACAGTCTTTTTTTTAAATTCCCTTTTATGGCATTTAGGAAATACTTGTTTTCTTTTTTTCTTAAAAAAAAAAAGCCAATCAAAAAAAAAATCATCCCAGTGAAACCTGCTTATGGAAGGTAAAGGTAAAGGTTCCCCTCGCACATATGTGCTAGTTCGTTCCAGATTCTAGGGCAGTGATGGCTAACCTTTTTGCCATCGCGGGCCAAAAGTGGGGGTTGCTGGGGGGGGCTTGCACGCCTGCGTGTCCACACCCATAATTCAATTCACCCCATCTCTGGAGACTGGGGAGAGTAAAAATGGGCCTTCCCCACACCCCCAGGCCCTCCAGAGGCTGGAAAAGGCTTCCTTCCCAACTTCTGGTGGGCCCAGAAGGCCCAAAAATCAGCTGGCCACGACCTGCATGCACATCAGAGCTGAACTAGGGCAATGCTTGAGTGCCCACCGGCGATGCCCATCTCAGTTTCAAAGCCAAAGAGCCAGCGCTGGGCAAAGACGTGTCCATGGTCATGTGGCTGGCATGACTAAACGCCAAAGGTGCATGGAACACTGTTACCTTCTCATCACAGGTGGTCCCTGTTTTTCTACTTGCATTTTTTACGTGCTTTCAAACTGCCATCTTTAACACATGAACACTACTGGATAAAACCCAGCACAAGCTATTACTCAGCCTATGCCATCCAGTCACATTGAGTGGTAGTGAATAGATGTGCTAAGGGGGAGGTTCTGTGCTAATACACTTGCCAATAAGAGGAGAAAGCAACAATCTCCCAATCAATCCACAGTGTCCACAGTGGCACGGCCCATTTGCATGGGTGCCCGGGTACATCAATCTCTGATTCCTGTGGTGACTAAGGCATCTGAAAGGGGAACAAGGTTAGAGCAGGTGGGGATAATAAAAAGGTGCAGGAGCAGAGGGAGGGTCAGCATTGCTTCCTACTTTCATTTTGGAAAACGATTTAGGAAGATTTGTTTTCCAAACTGCTTTGATGTTTATTAGGATTTGCCCTGTTGATCTTATGCATCGTATCTCAAAATAATGCAACCCGTCCCGTTTCAGTCAGTTTTTGACAATTCACCTTGTGAAAATAAGGCAGACGAGGAAGACAGGACCTGGAGTCAGCATTTCTCTTTAAGAAATGGAGAAAGGGTAAATGATCTGGTGCACCTGCAGTCCTACTGCCATAATGTGCCTGCCTCAGTCCTGTTTTATACTTTCAGCAAAATATTTAGTGTAAACAAATGGGAAAATTCTATTCAGCAAACCAATAGTGTTTGTTTACTTTGGACACAACTCAGTATCCATCTTGATCACTCTGTTCAGTGGGACACAAAATCAATGTTTAAGTTTCATCCTTCTGATGGACCAGCAAGGAAAGGCCTGTGATTCAGCAAAATCAGGGGATCCAAGCCAATGAAGCACTTGGGCAAGGCAAGTGTACTGTCACTCAGCTATAGCTTGTCTGGTTCCTGGCATTTATCCATGAGCTTTGGTGCTGCTTTTCCTTCTTCCAGAGGCTCCAATCTGTTCAGTAGCTTTCTCTTACTCTGTTGTGATCATACTAAATTCTTATGCCACTATGCAGGCTCCCCTGTTCCTTCCTTATCCCCCTATACTCCATTCACCACCTGACCAAGCCACCCACTAAATCCAACCCAGCCCCTCACAAGGAAGAATAAGCCAAATTGGGAGATTCTACTGACAGGACTGCAATCCCTCTTGGCACATTGCAAGATTTTGAGGTGGCACCGCCAAGGCCCTTTGGAGAAGCCTGTCTTGGCCTCCGTTGAAGTAGTACAAGTTCAGGAGACCTGGCACATAGAATTGCCAAGAATTGGACACAGTTGAATGGATAACATCCTCCTCCTCCTCCTCGTTGTCATCAGTCTTACTACTTGCAGGCTGTGGCCTGGTAACACAACAGTTGTTGCTGCCTTTTTTATTTGTCCCGTCAATGGCTTCACTTTACCCAAAACAAAAGGCAGAATCTTATACTGTGTAACAGTGGCAAGCCAGCACATAACAATTGTTACCTCAATTTCCAGCCTGGTAGGATGGAGAAAGTCTAAGGACTTCAGTGGGTGAATAGCAGAAATTGAAGTTCAGACTCACTGATTTTGGCTGGGTCACATCCCTAGATTTTACCTCAGCATGGCAGATAACAATGAGCTTTGATAGAGTCTGTCCATGCCGGTGTTTCTCCACCCTGATAACTTTAAGTTTATGTAGACTTCAATTCCCAGATTCCCAAATTTCCCGAGTTGAAGTCTATACATCTTAAGAGTTGGTAAAGTTGAGAAACATTGGTCCATGCTGTCAGACACACCATTTCTGGGCATCAAAACCGTGGATGACTACTAGATACACAAAGTCCTAACTCTCAGCAACCATCTAGCAATTGTCCAGGTGTTTGTAGCTGTGATCTTTTTTGCCTAATATTATTTTACCATCTTGGCCAAGCACTGCTGGAAAGCAGTGGCCAAATGCTTATATTATGGCACAGAATCTCATGATCTAGCCTGTTAAACTGATCATTAAAAACAATGGAAACCCTAATTAAATTGAAATTCAAGTGGGTGGAACTCTTGTCAGTTTTTTTAAAATACTAAATTCATATAATAGCATTTTTACATTCCCACTCCACCTCCATTTGGATATGTCATTGTATAATTTTGAATGTTGTTAACTGTTAAGTGATTTGAGCGTTTTGGAAAAGAAGGATTAAAATAGTAGAAAATAAACCATATGCTGGTTTTATCAATTTTAAATTGCTTTGGTGTTATTTTGATCAAGAATACCAAGCCTCTCCTTTCTCTGATTACTTCTTTAGGGCTAAAGAGAGACAAAGGGACATAGATCTCACCTATGAACATTATTGGTATTTATAAATGGTACTTCTAGTGGATGGAAAGGATGGGCAAATCCTTACTCAGAAGCACAAAGTTAGGAGGAGTGTGCATTTCCTGCTTGCTGGGAGGCACAGGATTATTTGATCATACACCATTAAAGGAGGAAGAAAAGAATGAAAAATTAAATCCAACTTAAAAAGTAGGAATGTTAGATTGTGCAGTATGCTTTCCTTCCCACTATACATACATACTTGAAATCACAATGTGCTTGGCTTTCTGTTCACAGGTAGTTCCTCAACTTACAACCAATCATTTACTTATTGCTCAAAGTTACAAAGGGGCTGAAAGAAGTAACTTACAACAGGCCCTCACACTTACAATTGTTACTACACCCCATGCCATTGGCATGTATTCATGATGGTTACGGTCTCCTGTCCCAGCACATGATCACAATTTGCAACTTTTGCTGTGGCCTGCCAGCTGCCAGGATGAGGAGGTTGGGGAGGAACTTGGGCCAGTTCTGGAGTCTGAGGAAGGCTCTGATGGATGCTCTGTGTCAGACGCAGAGATAGAGCAGGGCCGTCCAACATTTCCCAGTCACTGGAGAGGCAGCTGCCTTTGGAGACTGAGATAAGAGGGGAGTAAGAACATCTGGGGCCTGTTTCAGATTCATGTATGTGCAGAGCTGTTAGGAGAGGAGAACAACTGAGGACAAAGAGTTGAATCAGGAAGCAAGGCACATGTGGACGCTGAACGGCTCCTCCCTGGCTGGGGAATAAATAGAAGGAAAGGGGAGTGGTGGTTGTAAGAGACAGTTGTTCGGATTTCTGAAGGTTTGGATCATTGTGTTTTGTGCCCCAGAGACTGCTTGCTGGAACTTAATTTGCAGCTTTGTGGCTAGGAACTCATATCCTCGCAACTGATAAGGTCTGTTACTGCAGGACTGACTATTGCCTGGACTTTTTGGTGTGTGAATGCCATTAATTCACAGGAAATAATTCACAGTTTCTTGTTTCTGCTATGGCTGGGTCAGAACAACTTTCCTGGCCAGCTTCCAACAAGCAAAGTTAATGGGGGAAGCCAGATTTGCTTAACAACAAAGTGATTCACTTAATGACCACAATGAAAAAAAGTCATAAAAATTGGACACAACTTCACAATCACCTCACGTTTTAGTTCCATTTGAGACTGTAAATTGAGGACTACCTGTATTTTCTCCCGGCTCTCCAAAGGATCAAGACAGCTTTCAGGTTTGTAAGCTATTGAGCAAGAAGCAGTCAAGAAATACTAGCGCTTTCTTTGTGCCATTCATCTAAAGAATCTTTTTCATCTCTAACAAGCCATCTCTTCTAATCTGTGAAAGTACCTCAAACTTTTCCTCACCCAGTAATAATGGAGCGGCCACCATGCTTTGCTCAGGGGTGAAATGTAAAATTTATTGCTACCAGTTCTGTTGGTGTGGCTTGGTGGTGGGCGGGTCATTTGACTGGGTGAGCGTGGCCAATTTTTTATTTTATTTTTTCATTTTAAAAGCATGTGTTTCTACCTAAATACTGGCTGAATTAGGTAGAAACAAAGCCTCCCAAGATAGCGCTGGCTGCTGCAATCCTTGGAGGGGCAAAAGGGGTGGGGCCAGGGATATTACTACCAGTCTCTGAACCAGCCATTGCCATCGCTACTGGTTCGGCTGAACCAGTCTGAACCATTAGCATTTCACCCCTGGCTTTGCTCCTTAAGAACAAAAGATGATTTAAAAAAGAAGAAAGGAAGCAAACACCCAACCCTACTCTGGTGTCGTTCGGTACAGCCTGAATCTTTCCTCTCCTAAAGGTTTTCATGTGGACAACAAACCTTATTTGCCTAAAAGTCACAGGAAAAAGACTGATGATATTTCTACAGGCTGGTTCACTGAACATTCTGGGAAAGTGAAGTTAAATGGGCCATAAAAATATTGCTTAAAAGGAAGCAGCGGGAGTTGATGAAATTCAGCAGAATTATTTGAAATCGTACCAGATGAGGCAGTTAAAGCAATGCATGTGGTTTGTCAGCAGGTACAAAAAACATGGCTGTGGCCATGGGCCTGGAACAGATCAATTTCATCCCACTATCCAAAAAGGAGGCACTAAAAATCTGAACAATGTCACTTCTTTCATGTGATACTAAGAGAACAATCAAGATTTTGCACTCCAGACGTCTACAATACACAGTGCTGGTTTGGATTCCAAAGAGATAGTCCTACAAGCCCGAGATAACTCTGCTAATGTCAGATGGATAACAGAAAAGGCGAGGGAATTCCAAAAAAAATTACAGCTTGTTACTAGGTCGACTATTACAAGTTGTGGACAGACTGTCAAAACCTTCTTATCTGTCTATTGAGGAATTTGTATGATCACCAGGTTCAGACCTGGGAAAGGAATGTAAAAAAAGCTCTAGGTGGATTCAGGTTATCAGTGATGATGCAGCATGTTCTACTTTTGTGAGTTTTCAAAGGGTTGTAAATATAAAATTATCTCCTATCTTGGATAAACTCTCAAGTCGTCCGAATATTAGAGAAATCCTAGTCTGTCAAGCGATCTTGGTGAAAAGCATGACTGCATTAAAGTCATTCCCATCCAAGTAATTTTAATATCACTGAAGAACATCCCTCATTTTTTAAAAAAAGCTTCACATAATTAATGGAATGAATTACCAAGGGAAGTTATGTCAGTTGTACCACACTGTTTGCTTCTGGTTTACAATCTTGAGAGAAAAAATATAATTAACTACTGCACGGACACAGTGGGGTTCCCCTACATTCAATTTCACTCTTGTTAACTCAGAGGAACAATGAAAATCCGTAATTAGCACAGGAGCAGCAGGAACACAGTGGCTTTGGCTGGGATTTGGACTGTAATATTTCCGCATCTAATGTAATGTTAGCTTTAGGACAGCATTCTTTTTACAACCAAGAGAGGGCGCTCTTTAGATAAAAACAGGAGAAACGGTACAAAAATTGGAAAAATATGTTTCTGTTGTAAGGGATATGGTACTTTCCTCTCTCCTTGTCCCAATATTGAGAATGGAAACAACAATATGTCATTTTAAAAGCCAAAATCTAAATATAATCTGTATATGCTGAATTTTATTTAAGAGCAATAATTAGATCCAATACAAGCTAAACTAGAACAGAGACGACGACAACAACAAAAAAGAGAGAGAAATAACGGGGAAAGCAAAAATCGGAATAAGCAGAGAAAGTAGAAAAAAAGAGAAAGACATAAAGAAGGATTTATAAGTACACAGAAGTAGCTTCCGATATTCTTCACAGCAGTTACAATTACACTTTTAACATCTCTCTAAAGTAGCGCTGTGACTCTCTTCTTTCTACAATCTAGTCTGCCTAACCATCAAAGCCATAAATCACAAGTTCATTTTTTTTCATTTTTATGCAAAAAATCCCATAAGAGGTTTTCAGTCACCAATAAATGTGGTGATAGGAAATAAATAAATAAGCAAATAAACAAGCAAATACATAAGCAAATAAGAAAATAAATAAATAAATGTTCCTTTTCATTCACAATTGGCAAGGAGAGATGCAACCAAAACCCATCGATTAAAAACTGTGTGGTTGATTCTATTAAGTGGGACATTCCTGATGCAGTGGATTTATTGCACCGGTTTGCATGTATGAATATATTATAAATATACATATAACATGGAAAGGCAGCCGAACTAAAAACTGGGATGAGGCGTTTGCATTGCCTTCATTCTGCTTCCCGCAGATCTCTCCCCTGGTTATTCAGGGCAAAATTCAGGAGTGTTAAAGAGATATGCCATGAAACCTCCAATAACGGCTTACATGTGGCCACCGCACATCTCTATTGTACATTCCCAAATCACTGCTTTTAATGCTAAACATCTCTTCAGTAGCTTTTGGGAAAATTCATCCTACCTGAATCTTTATGAAATGAGTGGCATTCATTTTATTTGCGATCAAGACAAAACTGAGACATGCTCCATTTTAGCCACCCAATCTGCCCAATTCTCCAAGGGAATAGCAACAGCACTTAGACTTGGATTCCGCTTTACAGCTCTCTCTAAGCGGTTTACAGAGTCAGCCTATTGCCCCCAACAATCTGGGTCCTTGTTTTACCCACCTCGGAAGGATGGAAGGCGGAGTCAACCTTGAACCTGGTGACATTCAAACTGCTGAACTGCAGTCCGCCGGCAGTCAGCAGAAGTAGCCTGCAATACTGCACTCTAACCTTTGCGTTAGCAAAATGCTGAAGACAGGGCCCACTCAGATTGACCTTGATGTGTAGTCACCAAAGGTAAAACCAGTGGTGGTTTTCCTGGCTATAGTCTGGAAAACACTTGGTCCTTAAAAGAATGACCAAGAAGCCACCTGAATGCAACTTCATTCCTGTTGTGTTGCTTACTCCCACACCATCACTTTCTCAAGCAAGGGGGGTGGGGCAGTGAATTTACTGGGACACGGTAGCAATTCAATCATCCTGTGGTTGTTTGGCTCACCTGCAAAACTGCCTGGAGTGGTTCATGTTGGGGCCTGCTTTAATATTGCCTTTTTCTGGATCGTAGATGGTGGTTGCTCGTGCGTAAGCTCCTCCAAGGATAAAGATGAAACCATTGAGAGTGACTGCAGGAGCGTATTTGTTATCTGTCGATGGGAAAAAAGCAAGATTGTGATTGGTTACCAGGGTTGGTAGTAGATTCAAGCTTCTCATTTATGCATCCCCCTTATTTATAGATCAGTCACGTTTCTTGAAATCTCCAAAGCCAGCAAAAGAAAAATGAGGAAACATTTTTGCTGCTGTTCTTATTGCTGATTGTGTTCTTTACTCCTAAACTTCTGAAAGGCACTTTTAAACATTTGTGGGTCTTCCCCACTTTCAGTACACAGTTGCTGTAATCCAACAGCACTGTCACTTCCCATACCGGCATATACTCTTGTGTCTGTAAAAAAAAAAAAGAAAAAGTATAGCCCTCATGAAACTAAAATGATCTGCCAAATTATTTGAGACATGGAACCGCAGCCCGTTTTTGAGACAACAAGATTAGTTTCTAAGCAGCACAATCAGATGGTGGCTCTGATGTTAGATATTCCATACTTAGCTTTGAGGTGAATCGATATTCTAGCCTAACCTCTTTTGATCCGTCTCTTTTCTTTTTAGCTGAATATACACAGCAGGGAACCAGAAACCGCAGGCCAACTTTTCTCAACCTCTCTGACCCTGGATATAATGGGTTACAATTCTGATAATCTGTACTAGCGTCTATTATTTGGTATTTGAGGAAATATGGAAAATATTGCAATGGGGCAAATGACTAAAGTTGAAATATATTAAATAATGCCACAGAGAATATTCCCCAATCCCTTGTCCTCTGGTAGTGTTCTGACCTAGACTTCCTGAGTCGGCAAAACACAGGAGTAGTCCTAAAAACCTCTTTTATTGCAACAGCTGTGAATCCTGTTCATTCACAGATGAGTCCCAAATAGTTGTAAAGAGTCCTTCAGGATAAGGCTGATAATCACCCACCTTTATCTCCTTTGACACACTGCCAACGACCTAATTGGCAAAACCACATGGAGTCCAGAATCAAACAGAGCTTCAGACTTTAAAATGAACAGAATTAACAATGTTGCTTCCTGCAAAGGTCCATGTGCCTTTGATCCTCTTTTAAGTCTCATGGGAGATGCCAATTATCTCCACGCCTTACTCCCAAAGTTGTCCCTTTTGTTTTAATTGTTCTTGCCCTGCGAATGTGTGTACCCGGAACAGGTTCCCCCTGTTCCTCTGCCTCTCTGATGACCGACTCTGGAGGCTCTGGAGTGCACACAAAACTCCCAGATGGCCCCGGCCCCATCTCTGCCTCTGACACAGAGCCCTTGTCCGAGCCTTCCCCAGACTCCAGGACTGGCCCGTGTTCCTCCCCAGCCTCCTCACTGTTCAACTCTGCTGCCAAATCCTCAGGCTACTGGTGGACCACAACAGGTAGTATCCGAGTGCAGCTTCTGCTATTTGTAGCTGATGTGCAGGGCTAGTTGCCAATTTTTAAGATCTAACCTGGTCCTCCATGATCATTGGAGTCTTAACACAAGATTTCTGCA
>JANHFP010002760.1:106496-116795 GCA_032468135.1 Calamaria suluensis | reverse complement strand
CGAAACACTTTCACGTCGGAGAGCCTCCGCAGTGCTGGGGGCAATTCGTTCCAGAGGGCCGGTGCCCCCACCGAGAAAGCCCTGCCTCTTGGGGTCGCCAGACGGCACATAGATGCCGTTGGGACCCTCAGCTTGTTTATTCAAGAATTCTTGCAATAAACAATGTCACCTCTTTCTTTTCAACGATTGCAAGATTTCAGTTATGTTGAAGGTAAAGACGCTGCTTGCCTTGAGTATAGTTTTGAGATCATGATAGAAGAAAGTATAACTTAAATACTCACATTGTCTATGGAGTCTATATTGGTTAAAACATAGCCAGAACTGATGAATTCTATTCAGTTGCTAGATTTGGCTATAGAGAAGCTGAAAAAAAGAAGGATCAATGCATTTTCTTTTATACTTAAAGTAGACTTATTAAGTCTTACCCACAATAATATTAAATGCTGCTATATTTGAGATCAAAGACGTTTCAGACTTGCATGAATGGATTGAAGTCCATCACAAGAAGGATGTGTAATGTCCCCAGTTTCAAAATTTTTAATAACCTCCTAAAAATTTCTCAGCCGTAGTCTTAAAATTGTTATTCAGTGCCTTTCATGTTTCACCACTTAAATTTGTAACTATAATGTGATGCTGAATTGATTGATTTTAAAAGTTTATCAAATGATTTTTCCTGTGTTGCATGAAATGTATAGCACAAGAAATGTAACTTTATTAATAAATACTGTTCAGGATCTTTTGCAAACTTAAATATAAATAATGCTACAATTTATTGTAATTTGCCTTCATACAAGCCTTGTTTTGTATTTTGAAAATCTTTATTAGGTTACATTTCAGTTAAAATTTAAGCATTTGGATTTTATTTATGTATTTTAGCTTCAATTTCAAACTTGCTTACCATAAAATATTTACTTCTGAAATGCATGTTTAGAATTATGACTTGCAACATCACAGTGCCTTGAAGAATGGATAAAGTATTTTTATAGGAGAAAGAAATGATGAAAAACTGTGATTAGGATCCAGGAAATTCCTGATTCTGAACGTTTCTTAGTCTGAATTGTTCCTCTATATTTTTCTTTTTAAAATAGATTCTATCAAACTATTGGAGTGTTCTTTTGGAAAGAACAACTATTGGAGTGTTCTTTTGGAAAGCAAGATAGATGTGGAGCAATTAAATATATATATTTGTTTTTCTGCCATTATCATGTCAATACTTTTGTCTTAATTTTGAAATGGTATACACATTGCTTGGAAATTACAATGTATACATAAATAATGTTTGATGGTCTTGTAAACATAATAATAAACCTTTGATTTGGCATAAAACGTTGGATGGGTGCTAGGAATGGAATACATCTGTTATTTTCTATAGGGTTATACTATAAAACAGCTTAAAGTTTACCACAAGACACTAGGCAGACCTAGTGAACTCAAAACTCAAAAAATGACATAAAATCAAAGCAGTACAGCATTGTATAAATGTGATATTTTTTGTTTCTTTCATTACTGAGATTTATTTGCTATGGATTTTTACAAACAAGTTTCCTTTTCTGTTAGATCAGAGACTTCTGCCAGTAAGGAGGTTTTGTATACAAACTGCTTTTTTTAGTAGTATCATTTTCAACTGAATGGGTCATGAAATGACCTATTGATAAAGCACACATTTTATATGTTTGATGTCCTAAAATATTTTTACATATAGCTTTTTTGATATAGGTAAGCCATATTGACCCATCTGTATCACCTTCTCTGCATGTGTTTACTTCAACTTTCAGAATTGTGCAGCACAATCATTTAGCTGGGACTTTAGCTCTCAGAATGTGCAGCTTGATTATTTAGTTGGTCATACATGTACTTTTGAAATACCACATCTATCACCCTGGATATGGAATCAGTCTTGCCCTTAACCACTTGGACTAGCCCTAATAGACAGTTGTATGCTTTCTAGTAAAACAATCAGTCTGCAAAACACTTTACTCACAGCTAGGTGTTTCTTAGTTCAAGAATTAACCTTTTGATGACGCTTTCAGAGTACGGGTCATTGGGAAAAATGCATAAGAGAAGAATATAAGAGTTATATCTATATATGATTTCCAGGATCAGAATTGGGTTGCACTAACTCACAAATTTGATGAGTTATCTTGTTTAGCTGCCACCATAAAGTTTCTCCTTTGAATTTGGTCTCACAGACCCTCAAATAGGCATTCCCCCATGCTAACATTTACTTCACATAAGTATTTGAAATACCTATGTATTCTGGTTTATCTTTCTCCATTTTGACATCTTTCATGTTATTGGATTACAACTTCCATCTCATTTTATTATTGGGTATGCTAACTAGATATGCTGGGAATTGAAATACTATACATGTGATAGCACCTATTGGTGGAGGTTAAATTGCTTTGTCCAATTGATAAAAATATTAATTACATGGCAAGAGAAGCAGCAAATAAAAACAACCAGGGAAATCACTCTTATAATTAACATGTGTGTTCTTTGATAGAGTTTGACAGCTTCCAAAAGTAGATTTCTTGACCTCTTTATAGAATTTCTAGATTTTTAGTATGAGAGAAGAGCTAGTCAAAAGAAGGTAGAATTGTGGCCATATCCTCACAATAGCATCATATGGATCAGACCATTTTATAATTTAAAGATATATTTTAGAAAGTCGTTGAAAGCTCATATACAATACTCATTAATTTCAGGTTCTTATTCAAATCACCCTGTGTCTTTGGAACTGACACATTTTAATGTATCAGTTTTGGATTATCTTGAAACTTTAGATATATGGTTGACTTTGCTTTAAATGTAAGTTTTTTAAAAAATATCCTATTTCTCAATCCTGCCATGGGCCCAGGCAGCCTCTCAATGTGTCATTTGGTCCCCTGAGCAAGTAATGTTTGTGCCACCAAAAATCTTGAGTTAAAATAGTTGGTTTCTGGTGGCACTTTTTTAAATTGCTTCCATAAAATTAAGATTATGTATGAAAGAATGAGGCAAACTTCTTCCATTCCGACAAAAAAGCTATCTTCCAACAAAAGAAAAAAGTCTTGAATTTATGACATTTAAGTTGGGCTGTGTTAATGATGATGACAGATTTGGGGTTGCTTCATATGAAATTAAAGGTAAAAATGGAAGGGATTTGCCTCATAGATTTAATTTCTGTCTTCAAAAGACAAAGGTTTAAAAAGCCCCTCCCCTCAATAATTTCAGCATGTTGCTGCTTATTGAAAAACTGGAAAGCTAAGTTTCCAACGGGTAGAAAACTGGTTGCTAGGGATGAGCCCGCCCAAACGTGACCGTTCTGTGCCCTCGCCAGAAATGAAGTCCTTTTTTATATTTTGTCTTAATTTGCATATGTGGCCATCTGTCTAATTTCATCCCTTGGGTTACCAGTTCCTGTTGTGTTTTTAAGTTTCCCAATTAATTCCAAAAGTTCCGAATATCTCAAAATCTTTTTAGGGTCCAGTAGATTGGAATAGGACCTATCCCAATCTACTTCAGTTGGAGAAATATACCCTGGAACTGTACTGTAACATCTTTTTTTTATGTCATTCCATATATCAATCAAAGCACTTTGTATCTGATGTCTCTGGAAATATTTGTGTGCCTTAATTTTGCCCTCCCACAAAAAAGAGTGCCATCCTGTTTGAATGTGATGTCCTTCTATAGCCAATATTATTCTATTTCTGCATTAAAGGTACTTATAAGTTAAAGGTACAAGAACAACACTAGTGATAAAGCATTCTTTTTTTTAAAAAAGTCACATATTTCCCAAGATAGACTCCAATAAAACATAGCTAGGGTTGAAACCTGGTGAAATTAAATTGACTTTAAAGATCTTCTCAAAAACATGAAGGAGAGAGACTTATAAGTGGGCGGGGTTAAGAAGTTCTAAAGTGTGGGGTTACTACAGAGAAAGACTTTTATATTGCGCATGACTCCTTCATTTGGGGGGAGGGAATCTGAAAAGGCCTTCCTTTTAAGACATTCTCACTGGATAGGCAAATTCAATTCTGACAATTTGCCATTGCTCTTGATTTCCTTTAACAAAGGAGAACGCACACTGTTACCTAGAAAAGTAATAAATTATTTCATGCTAATGTGGTATGTTACTCTTATTTTTGTGGTTGGGTGTTTCATAAAAATGAAAAAGTGAAACAAATTAATAAAACATTACTAATACTGCTGAGATAACAGTGCTATTACTTTTTACATGAAGTGTTATGAAACTCTCCCATCTTCATAATAATTTAATCTCTAGAAGGGTGAAATAACTTTTTATACCCATGCAAATACTTGAAGGATTTTCTTTCAAAGATGGACTGTAAAAAAACCTTTAGGAGAGAGACAAATCATAGATTTTGTCCATAGATAGTTAAGCTCAGAATGTGCAGAAAACTATTTTTGATTAAAGAATTTAAGTACTGTATATGGGCAGTGCTTGCTTCTATGTTGCTGGAACAACCCTCTGGGACCCTGTTGTGTGTTTATAGTCCCATTTTTTAATATTCTGTAGTACATTTTACAGCATTAATACTGAAGTTGTGAGATGGGCTGTTCCTCTTCATGAGAACTTTTGCTTCATTTCCCCACTGTTTGACTTCTCTGCTCTTATTTCTCCCTGCTGAAATTAAGAAACTATGTTGCCTCATCTCTCTTTTATTATTCTTTTTACCTTGAGTAATCAAGGTTTTTCCTCCTATGACTGAGTGAAAGAAAGACAAAGCCTGGGGGCAGGAGGCTGGTTGATGCCCTTTTGAGGGGGTCTATTGGTAGGAGCATTAGTCAGTACACAGGCAGGATTCAGCATGGCCAGAACAACAAGGATGAGGATAGTTTAGGTATGATGAAATAATGATTCTAGGGTTGAAGGTAAAATCAGTGATTAGAAATATCTTGAATTCAAATGTTGGAATGTAAATAAACCCCAAGTATATCAGCTCATTCCTTTGTTGCTCTTTGACTCACTGGTGTTAGTTATCCTTCCCTATAAGGAAACATGACCCATGTTGGGAAACATGGGTCATCAGTCTGCTTCAGGCAATCAATGGACCCAGTGGGTTTCCAGAGACACCTTGGGATTTTCTCTGAGGAACTGGTGAGTTGGCTTGGCTGAGTCCTTATTTTTTTGCCTAGAATGGACGAGTGCTGGGGTCACAGTTTCCACTATCCCCTTGTGGCTTCTTCCCATAACATGGTCATATAGTGCATCTTGCATTACAGAGGAGCTCTGAGAAGTTAGATGGAAATGCCATAGTTTGTTACTCTTTCCATGGCCAGGAATTAACAATGGAGTGCTGCATAGATTTTCTATGGACTCTGTGAAGGAACAACTTCTCAGGGGTTTCTCAGGCACTCTGATATTCATGCAGACCAGGTTTTTATAGGTATCAAAAATGAAATGAGGATCCAAACTTGGTTTGAAAAGAAGTTAGAAGCCAGCATCATAAAATTGAAAGAAAATCCTAAAACAATACAGCATCCTACAGCTCCAAGATTACAGTAGTGTTCAAAGAGTCAAGAAGTCAGGAATGCACAAGTCATGGTTAATACTCAAATTCATTGCAGTAGGTATTTATTTATTAAACATTTATTTTCTTCTTTTCATTCAGGGAGTAGGAACAAGTGAGCAATCCTATTTGGATAGCACATCCACTTTCTTTATATATGAAGCCATCCTTGTCCTCTAGGAAAGGCAAATATATAATTCAATTCTTTTTAATATATACATGGATTCCATACGTTTTAGAAATATTTTTCTCTTAAAATATGTCATCTGCTTCAAACTCCTGGGCAGAATTACATAGAAGACAATACAGCTTTCTATTCATGTAGAAATAAGGCCGCAACCTCATGTTAAGAATGAAATCATGCTTCTTTGAGAAGGAAAAAAAAGTTGAACTCAGCCAGAGGTTTGGCTTCCTTGGCTGAATCCTGTGAATCTATAACCTAAAGCCAAACCTTTTCTCCCCTAGACAACTTTTTTCCCATCTCCCTTGAATTCAGTTGTGTGTGTGTGAGCATGTGCATACACATGTACATTTGCATGATGAGAAGGAGTAATCCACTAAATGTGTACTAGCATGCCTGCTTACACGTTTTTGGCACATCCTGCAACACAAGAAGAACCAAGTCCTTCAGTTTATCAACTGTCTGTGTGTGGTCACTTGGAGGCAAATATTACTTGCCACAGGAAAGGCCCTATTGACTAGCTTGGGGGTGGTCAAGACAAAGAGCTTTGCAATCATAAAACCTGGTAATAGATAGTTTTTCTTTCATGTAAATGCTTTCCTTTTAAATTATATATAATCTATTTCTACAAATTTTCTCAGAACACACAATTTAAATGTTCATTCACATTTTAGTGAAGTAAGATCCACACTGTAAATGCTACAATACAAAAAAAGTTGTTTTATGAAGCAAAATCAAGAATAAAACTATATAGGAACCCAAACCTATATAGAACACGAGACCTTGTAATCTATATTACACAGCTTGACAATCAAAAGCCTTTATATAATCAGTGAAGTGCATACTGATTTCTTTAGTATTCTTTGGATTTTTCAATCATTCAGGTGCATCAACAGCAATTTATCTTGTTCTTTAGTCTTGTCTAAAACCAGCTTAACATCTAGTATCTCTCTTTCCATGTAACTTCTGTTAAGCATTAAGGATTTTTGTACTGGCATGTGCAATTAAAGATATTGTATAATAGTGTATTTGCTCTGTAAGTCTCCTTTCTTTGGTATTGATGTATAAACTGTCTTCTTCCTATTTTTGAGCACAAGGCCATTTGCTGATATAATTTGTTTAAAACGTTTACTAATTATTTTTTGTTGCTAACCATATTTTTGTAGGTATTCCATTATTCCTGTGGCCTTCTGATTTAGTAAAGGCTGGAATATTGATCTAATAACATTTTTTGGTACTAGATATTATTGTGAATAGAGAGATCTTCCCTATTCACAATATGTTGACATTTTTGTAGTTCAGAATTTCAATATATTCCTTTGATCTTCTATGAATCAATTATTCTCTGTCTGTTGATATCTTTTAGCATAACAATTCAAAGTTGGAGCCTCCTTCTGATTTCAGAAATTTTTGGAAAATATTACTTGTTTTTCCGTATTTGTTTCCATCTTTCCATCTTTCTTCACTTAAGTACCATCCCTCAAGCAAAGGTTTGGAGTTACTTTTCCAAAGCAATTACAGACCCTAATAACAAATATACATCAGCAGTTGTAGCTAGTTAGCTAGTGCAGTCATGTGGCTTGGTCTTTTGCCAGGCATTTAGAAATACTTAAGATCCACCACCAAAGATTCTCTCCTCTTCATTCCACTTGGCAGTAAGTCATGCCAACTTTGATAATAACTTTATTGCCTCTACCAACTTTCTGAGCTTTAATGCATCTTCTTCATTATGGCCTAAAGTGAAAAGGGAAGACACATTCCATATTGTTCTTGAAAGGGAACATAGGCTAATAGTATGTAATAACTTTGACTGGAATTTTGCCAGGGTATTTGGATTAATTACCTTCATGTAGAAAATATGGCCTCGGGTCTTTAATTAACTGAGGTAATTATCATCTCTTTTATATCTTATCTAACAGATGGCATCGACCAAAAGTGGAAAAAAAACCAAAAAGATTTTCCTTAATATTCCTCCCTTACCAGAGGCACTGCAGCTTTTATAGCACCAAGATGATACATGTAGCTGAGAGAAATTAGGGAGGCTCTCCTTACAGTGGCTGCTCCTAACAGTCTATAGATTCCCTTAGCTGCATGTGGGGCTTTTTACAATAGAATGTCTGAATAAAGTAGCACCACTTTTAATCTAACTGGTTCACATATTCCTAGAATTGTTATTTTACAGCTTTTGAAATTTATGTGCAATTATTACATTACACAGGATGCCACTAAAAAAATGAGGCATATTTGATCTTAGTAGCTTTCTTCCCTCAATTTCTTTGTGGGACAGCAATCAATTTTTCATAAAAGGTTATATTTAAGCTTAGGGTGTGAAATTGCCAAAGTGGACAGGACCTATTTTTAATGCATAGTACCTGCTGAAATGTCTCTCTATACAGCTATTAAAATAAGAGCCTATCTGGTCACAACCTTTCTCCATATTAAATACATAAAATGGATTTATTTAGTTATTGCCAAAAGGACTGCAAGACCAGGAAATATTTTATATTTGATGGTGAAACATACTAGGTCAAGTATTATTCTTTGTTCATGTCAGGAAATCAATCCTACAGTTTCTAAGTTCAATTTAATTGCAAAAAAATACACAAACTGCTTATTTATTGCAAGCTTCATTTTTCATAAAGTACAGCTGATACTTAATGGCAGTTTTTTATTTACTTACAGATACTAAACATGATTGTTTGCACTTGTGTATTTGTATAATGTCCATCCTCCTAAACTGGTCCATTGGCACATTGTTTTACTATTAGATGCTGACAATGAAATACTTGTCTCTATTCCGGTCAACCTTAGAAAAGCCTTGGATACTCTGTTACTTCATTACCACAAGAACCTACTTATAATCTATTCCAAGTCTAAAATCCTAGGGTTTCCCCTCCTCAAACATCCAAAGTCACAGAACTAGTAAATAAGTTTGAGCACACCATCAAACAAATAAAAAACCTTTAAATGGTTAGTTTTCCATTCATGTGGCACCTGAAATATCCATCTGAATTATACAAACCAAGATACCCAGTCATCAGCCTCAGCCATTCAAGCCTCCTATTTTAATCAAGGCACACATTCCTTTTTATAATCCAGTGAATTAGAGAGGCATCTGCCTGAGCCACCTTCAAATGCTACTTTGTTGTTTTAGATTTAAAAAACTATTTCATCCATAACATTTCCTGAAAATTTCTATCAAGGTCACCTTCCTTTCTAGACCTTGTGATGCAGGTGCAATAGAAACTACAGCCAATATTTTTTTATACTATCAGTATAAGAAACAGTTGCTTTCCCCTCTCTTCTTTAAGTTCCCAGGCATTCTGCTTTATTTTACTTACGTTATTTATGAAACAATTCTATTTCCTTATGTTACTGTGTTTTGTTATTTGGTATATATACTCCACTCAGCTATGAGTCTTAATTGTTAAGGCTCTTCAAGGCTCTTACTGTGGTCTTTTGTTTAGTTTTTATTTTGATCTATGACTGTAATAAAGTCTTATCTGTCTAACCATCTATCACAGGGTTTGTTTTTATAAAACTGCTTTGTATGTTAAATTCTTGCATACTTGAAAATATCCTTAAGTATCCAACAATCACATCACAATCAGTTATAGGAGTCCCCCTCAAACATTCATGTTTAATATATGAATATGTGTCTAATAATTCTCCAATGACATCAGCCTTTGGAAAACATCCAGTCACATGATATCCACAACTAATATGTATGACTATGCATACAATGGCTTCCACACAAACAAGAATACCACATAATAGCATTTTTCCTGTGCAGAGGCCAGTGTCTATTAAGGCAGGGGTCACCAACCTTTCAGACCTCAGGGACCACCAAATTAATAATTTTAAATCCCGTGGACCACTAATATGATTTTTTTAAAAAAAGATAAATAGTATCTAGTGCAATATAAAAAATGCAAATAATTTTTCTGTGGACCACCAAAATATTCTCATGGACCACTGGTTGGTGACCACTGTATTAAGGTGTCTATGTCCATACTAGCCATAATGGTAGGGTTTTTTTGGGACCGGCACACTTAGTATAAATCATTAAAGACGTTAGTTGTTTCTTATTATGATACATTTAGTGTTGTTTGTGCACAATTTTTTGAAAACCCCAAAGGTATGTTATTACTATTGTGTATACATTATATTATGGTATAAAGAAATAATCTACATCTTTGTTCTCAACCTGTGATTCGTGGAGCCCGGGGGGGGGCTGCAATGTCATCAGGGGGTCTGCAAAGTTTCGGAGAAATGTTAGGATTTAAATCTTGAGTAAAGTTTTGGTGGTCCATGGTCATGATCACAAAAGGTATTTAAAGGAGGCATGTGGTGAAGAAAAGGTTGAGAACCACTGATTTGCACTACATATGATAATCTAAGAGCAAACATATCAGTGATTTTAACAGTGAAGACATACTTGATGCAAGACAAAACAAACAGGTAGTAAAATAATAGACCAATTGATGTTTATTTTCTGGAAAAGTGAGGGAATAATAATAATAATAATAATAACAATAACAACAACAACAACAACAACAACAACAACAACAATAATAATAATAATAATAATAATAATAATAATAA
>JANHFP010002759.1:227810-239492 GCA_032468135.1 Calamaria suluensis | reverse complement strand
GATATAGGCCAATTTTTAAAATTTACTTTATTTAATTTCCACTTTACTTCATTTATATTATTTATATCCTTTTAGGTAGGTTAGGCTGAGAAACAGTTTATGGTCCAAAGTCACTGAGCAATTCTAAGTCAAAACTCAAATAAATTAACTACAAGATCCCATATAGTATATGAATCAAAGTTGGCATTCATTCTGGCTAGTGTCTATCACAATCAGAACCTTTGCAAGTTAGATATATCTTGTAGTTTGGGCAGAATTTCTTCATTATTCCTTAATGCAAATAACTGCCAATAACTCTGGTGATAAGGACTATTATATTGTAACAATTCCTCTGAATTGGATATTTCAATGTGTGCATCTACTGCATCAAGTCATTCACCTAACTCTAGATGGAAGATGACCATGGCAAAAGTGTATTTGGACACAAGAACAAAAATATTCAATTTATTTAGTTATGTATTTTTTTCTGGCCCTCTCAAAGATAAGGGAACTTTGGCTTACTCTCATTTCTCAGTTAATTTTTTGCTTACCAAACAGAGCCAACACATAATTTGATGTTTCAATGGGATTCTTAATATACAAAGACAGTAAATATTGTGGCTGACACTGGCAAAGTTTGAAATGATTTGTGATGTATTAAAATGTCCTTTTGAGACAAAGGAGGTTTATAGAATGACACTATTATACTCCACAGGATATTCTTCTTTGTCTCTAATGCCAAATTTGTCGGCTTTGAGTCAAAACAAAGGACTTCTATTCTTTTAGCAAAGAAGTAATTCAACTTGTGACATTTACTGTGCACCATTCTCTTGGTGCAAAGCATACAGAAGGCTTCCAGGAAAAACCAACATATTCAGAGAGGAAATCACATCAACACTTCTCCTTTTCTTCTATCTTAAAACCAAATCTATATTGATGAATCTTCAAATTGAGTTTCAAAATGTAAAGTAGTACTCAGGACAACCTTGAAGTAAGGCCTGCCATTGCTTGTATGCCTACAATGTGAATAGCTAGTTCCGGTGTCTTAGGAGTTTTATTGACATGCACGTTTCCAAAAACTTGGAAAAAAAATACCACTAAAATGCTGATATACTTTCAAAGTGTCAAAGTGGATTTCTTTTAGTGCCAGATCAGCATTATAGTTCTCTTCCGCGAGCCGGCTAGGAGAGAAAAGATGGAACAAACTCCTCCTGCAGCACTTTGCCAGCCAAAACGGGGCACAGGATGTAAAGACGCCCCCCCAAAGGCCGGTCCTTTGCTATTTCTAGGCTGGCCCTGTGGGCCGGATTTAAGCAGCCTATGGGTCCATGGGCCTTGAGCTTTATATCCCTGGTGTAGATCAGATGCAATTCTGCTAAAAGAAAGGATGGTCATAGTTAAGTGTAGTGAATTGAGCTAAAACTGGATTGAAAAACTGACAATACTATGCTGCATTATTATAAAAATAATGGTATTTTTAAAATGTGGAATAAATGAATGAGGATAAATCAATATTATAATCTATGTCTTATAATCTTTCTTGTTTGCTGTATATATTTAGTTTTTTGTATTGTGTTTCTAATTGATTTTATCATTGTTTGCTGGCCAGTCATGTGTTTGACCTATAGGTGGCCAGGAAAATTAATTGATTGATTGATTGATTGATTGATTGATTGCATGAATGAATATTGGCTTCTTTTTTTAAAAAAATCAGCTGGGAAAATACTTTATTGTTCAGTCCAGCTCAGTCTATTATTCAACTCTGGTTCAATTGTTCAATGCGGTTAAGAAACTATGTATGATATTTTCTTGTTTTAATATGTAAAAGAGAATGAACTATCAGAGAACAGCAAGTTAATGTCCAAAACAAAAGGTCTGCCCAAGAAAACAAATTTTTTATCTCCTCAACATTTCCAAATATAGATGAAATGCTATGGAACTCAGGTCACCCATTACAGTAACATTCCCACACTCTCAGTCAAAATCTTCTCTTTCAAATTTGATCTTACAGCATGATTTCAGCCTTCATTTCTACCCAATTAAAGAAATTGAAGATATTATTAACAATGTAAGAAAAACTCATTTTTTTATTCTTATAAGATGATAATCTGGCCACAAACATATTTACTGAATAATTCTATATAGGTCAATAGTGGTCATTTCAGGAAATACAAAAACAAATATTTAAGAACATTGACACAATAGAAAATTAGAATCCTTAAGATTCTATAATTAAGAGACCTTAATTATAAGCACATGCACACACAGAAAGACACAAATCCTTCACATCTATTATGAAAGAACACATGCTTAACCCGTTATCTCAATAAAAAGATAATGCCATTGGTTTCAAATGGAAAGAATAACAGGACAGAGACTTTTCAGTTAAATATTCTGGGCAACATCCCAACATTTTATATGAATCAATAGATGAGATTGCTTGTCATTTCCATTTCCACTATAGTCAGAAATCAGACAAAATGTTAAATTAATTATACCAAACAGCTCAGGCACCATCAAAGCTGACACCAGTGAGAGCACAGAACACCTCAAAGAAGTCGTGCAAGATCGGAAGATGTGGAGAGATCTGACCCATAGCATCGTCAAGAGTCAGATGCGACTAAATGAATAACAACATCATCATTAAACAGTTCAGAATTCTAAACAAACATTCATTAATAAAAATTTATAGTTGCAAAACTACTCAATATTACCACTATAGAGCTATTTGGATAAGGGTTGTAGATCAATTACTGCTATTAGTAGAGCCTGTATTCAATACCACTTGCATTAGTTAAAGCACTACTAGAATAACAGTGCAGTGTATGCAAATAATACTGAAACACAACACAAAGTATTTCAACGCACAATGGGTCTATTGAATTGCAAATGTTTTAACAAAAAAATTCAGTAAGTTCAAACCTGTAAGAAATATAAACATGCATTTAATATGTATTCTTGTAGTATTATAAAGAACTAAGAATTAAAAACCTGCCCATGAATTATTCCTCACTACATTTCTATCCAAACAGATTGCTTAAGGTTTATATGGCAGCACCTAGCTGAATTTGACTAAATTTGGAAGTTAAGTAAAACCAAGTCTGTCTGTCTATCTAGTCATTAAATTTATATGCTTATAGATATATATGTATATAGAGCAGTGATGGCTAACCTTTTTCCATTGAGTGCCAAAAGTGGGGGCAGCATGGGGAGGTCATATGCACACATGCCCACACCCATAATTCTATGCACCCCGCCTCAGCATACATGTGTGTACTCCCTCCGTGCTCCCCCTGCTTTTTGGCATGCAAAAGCATGCCAAACAGTGAGCCTGTTTTTCACTCTCCTTTGTCTCCAGAACCTTAGTAAGAGTCTGGGGAGGACAAAAACAGCCTTCTGTACCGTCTGGAGGCCAGAAATGGCCCATTTCCCGACTTCCAGTGGGCTCAGAAGGCCCGAAAATCAGCTGGCCAGTGCGTGCATGCAAGTTGGAGCTGAATTTGCATGCCCACCTATATAACTCTGTGTGCCACCTGTGGCATGCGTGCCATAGGTTCACCATCACGGATATAGAGCATATAGACTCTAGCAGTTGTGTAGCTTTAATGGAAATTGTCAGGAATGTAAAATAGAAAGGGAAATCAAAAATCATCCCAGAAAAGGACAAGAGTAAATCTCACCTATGCTACTGCCAAAATTGCACAGTAATATTTGTGCAATTTGTCATAATCAGGGGCTCAATATCACCCAAAGGCACCTTTACCATTAAATTTGCTTAATATAGTAAATGTGATCACAACCTTAGACATATGAAATGACATATGAAAAACCCTGCAAAAGTATTAACCCTGTCTAGTAATGAGATCAGCCAACAGATCTCTAACTCAAGTAAATTTATGAACATGTTATTTCTTCTGCTAAAGAGTGCCGTCTTGGGATCCATTAAAAAAACTGAAAAGGACCAGCATGCAGTTTTTGGAATTAGTTTAGAAAGAAGTGCAAAGTATTGACTTGGCAGTTTTCTATCAATGAAAGAAGAGTAACTGTTTGAATAATTTTAAGAGCCTTCATTAATGTCCAGCTAGTAGAGTTTGTATATAAGCACAAATATTACAGAGCATCTCCAGTGATTTCTTTACAAAGAAAACTAAATATGAATAAGTGCATTATTTAGAAAGATGAAACACAGGTAACAATACCAAAGGGGGTCATTTAGCAGGGCTTTTTTATTGGAGACTAGGAGATGACTTTAAGACAAAATCCTTTAGTTTATTCAAATGGACTCTCATTTTTTTATTTTAGTTCATATTGCAGATATGTAACAAACCTTCTGACAATGTAATAGTAATTCACAATACTTTATTTTGAGATTCTATACTTTATTTTTGAAATTGGCAGAGATGGGTGGAAAAATAGTAAAAAGAAAACTCTTAGAGGTACCACACAAAATGTGCTTCATGTAAAAGCAGATTTGCTATGGAGACTTCAACAGCCATATTTACACACTGGAGCTAAAACAGTGATACACTTCAAGCCATTTTGATAGATTAATACTTTTATCTTTTGAAACAGAATAACAGTAAAATCAACTATTTAGTCATAATGATTTTAAAATATATAAATCAAGAAAACATGTCAATTTCCTAATCAATGACAAGATAGGATAGGTTTGGACTGGATAAAAAAGAAATTTTCTCTCATTTTCAAGCAAACAGTATTTCTCATTTCATGTCCCTTGACAGCATGGTACTTTTTCAATATTAGAAGGAAATGATTATTTTAGGCAGCACCTCTATTCATTGTTTGATATCTATCAGTTCAGTGAATGTAAATCCATTTATGCAGAATGGCATTTTCATTTATATGTAAATGAAATATAAGGCAAGTATAAGTAGGAAGCATATTTAAGTTTTCAAAGAGATTTCTATTGCTGTCTTTGTAGTCTTTAAATATTTATGTTCTAATATTATGAATATTAAATGTATAAATATTTTCTTTTTCTAATAGATATTAGGAAAATTTGACTATTTAAAATATTCATTTATTTAAAACATGTATGTACCTACTTATCTTAAGAACATTTTCGGCATGATCCAGAAAAAGCTGCTTAAAAATAATTAGATCTTAATTATGTTTTGAGTTCATTAAGGAAAGAAATGTTTAACTGATTAAATATATGAAGAGTCTTACTTGGCCATACTTTCTGATATTATAAATTAAAGTAGGTCCACCAAAATCATATGATAAAAATTATATAAGTTATAGATTTTGAAAGATCAATGTAGTTTCACTTTCTTCAGTTGAGCTAAATGTCCGATAAGGTCCTTTCCAACTATGTTAGTCTGTTAAAATGTGCCAAAATTCATCACTATCTGTGACTGTGCATCTGATGTCATAGATTGAAGATCAGATAAATTTAGTCACATCGTTTCAAATAACAGATGGAAAAAAAAAGATTGGGCTACTATGTGGCAAGAAAAAAGTCAAGCCAACAAATAAATGTGCTTATTTTCCATTTGTAAGTTAATGATAATATCTGCATTAAACTTTCTATTTAAAGAGGATTGAATCATATTTCATTCACTTTGCTTCTGAATTATTCTGGTGTCATGCACAACTTAAGAACATTGTTGATCTTGAAGTATTTTTCCTTTAGTTCTGGAAGATACCTTTTCCTGACCTTTACAGTAATGAATTTTTTTGAGGATAGCACAAAGAGGAATGAGTCTAACAGATGAGACCTAAGCTTTAGATTTCAATGATGCAATTGCAGAAATACCTGGAACATCTCCACTAGTATCATAATCCCATATGTTTCATGTATTAACATTTCAAAGCAACAGAAAAGAATAAGTAGCATAGTTAGCATGTCAGAGTTAAAGCATTTCTAAGTTTTTAAGATTTTTCAGGAAGCAAAGAGTTACAGCTTTCTAATATAAAGCAAGTCAGTACAGCATTGAAGGATATAGACCTTCCTCAAGAAAGCCTTTGAAACCAAAATGGGACATGGTATTTGTAGAAAAAAAATTAAAACTTGACCCAGAGGTCATTTTCAGTAGAATCTCTGCAATTCTAATCTGTATTTTTCTATTATGTAACTGAAATCGTTTTACAAATAGAACTATGATCAATTATGCATAGTTTATCCATGTATGCACATAATATAAGGCTGATTGAAAGGATTGTTTTACACACACCAGAAAGTGTGTATAGCATCACTAATGGGCTGCAACCAGTTTAACAACCGGTTATGTAAGAACACGCTTAAAGTGCTTGCGCACAGCATTCAAAATACAGCAATTTGAAGCTCAGCTGCTTACCTTCTAAGGTAGTTCCAGTCAGTAGAACAGCGGAGGCACGGAAATCAGCTGTGCCGCTGATCAGCTGAGCCAGAAAGAAGGGAATATAGGACAGGATAGGACTGGGTTGGATGGCCATGGCCAGATGATAGTTGGAACTACTGGTTGGAACTACCGTTTTGCTACCACCGGTCAGCCCACCTCTGTATGTCCTGCTTATAAAAAAATAGAATAATCTTCCTTCATTTTTCTATCTCAACTGTAAGTAATCCAGAAAAGTTTGCTTTTCTATTCTTCTCCTACCTTCTTTACATTTCTTAAACATTCGTTAAATAGGTGAAGGTACAGGTTTCCCTAAGCAATTGTGTCTGGCTCTAAGGGGTGTGTTTGCTCATCTCCATTTCTTAGCCAAGCATTCTCAAAAAACAATTCCCTGGTCATGTAAGCAGCATGACTATATGCAAAAGGGCATAGAATCCTTCCTATCAAAGTAGTACCTATTTATCTACATACATTTACATGCCTTCAAACTGCTAGTTTGGCAGGACCTGGGGTAAGTAACGGGAACTCACCCCATCAGACAGCACTCGGGCCTTGAAACCTTGGCAAACTAATATTAAGAACTAAAAAGTATTGGCAGCAAGTGGAGGTGCAAGTACAAACACTGTCAGCAACTACAGAGGGCAGTTATCCCATTCCAGCAACATTCCAGATCTTCATGTACAACTTAGAAATACAAAGAAATGACGTGGTAACTCTCAATTATGATTACAATGATCTTCAGAATTAAAAAAATAATCTTTTTGAATTATTGCATTCTTGTTCAAGAATATTCCCTGCATTTTAATATTATGAATACATAGGTCTAGGAGTACAAAGTCTAGGACAGACTAAACATTGAGAATGGTTTTGCAACAGCAATAAAAATTGGAACAGGTTGAACTTATTCAATGGAGCTGTTATGTGCCTCCAAGCTTTTAATGGAAGATCACATCCATTCTATATAAAGGCATTTTTTTGATACATTAAAGCAATGTTGAAATAAGATGCAAGTGAGAAGTATATACTGTATGCATGCATGCATGTAGTGACATAAGAAGCAGTACTACACGGCAGGTGTTTTTAGTTAGACATTTTTGGAATGTTGTACTGAGTGTGTTTTAAAATAATGCACTAATCTAGTTAGCCTTGGAATAAATGAAATATCAAATATAACATTTATCCCTGCAATGACAGTGCTGTTGTCTTTATCATAACAGGCCTGTCATATATCAATTATAATGAAATTTATGTGAAATGTTAACAAACAGGTAAAAATTTCCCTTCCACTTTTTTTCTTTCTATAGATATTATTAAAATTCTTTATTCTGCACTTCTATATTTATTAGCAAATAAATAGCTGTTTAACTTAAGACAATTTCAACTGAGAACAGTTAATATCTGTCACCTTAGTTTTCTAAGGCAGGTAGCTTGCTAGTCACTTTTCTTAATGTTACCTGCCAACTTTTCTATAATATTAATATTATACCACATCATACTTTAAATAGAAGCTAGCCAAAAGTTGTAAGTTCCTAAACTTTTTCCATCAAAAAATAAGTCTCTAACTTTTCAAAGCAATGATTTTTTTCTGATTTTCACCTTTTAAATGACAGTGAATTATTAATGTTAAAAAAGGACAAATTATTAAAAAAAAGTGTCACTGAATATGGCAAAGGCTGCATCCTTAAGATTGCTTTTCCCACTTTGATCATAGTTTGGGAATCATTTGTGTGTTTGTTTTGATTGTACACAATTTTTCTACAACACTTTCCTCATTATTTAAATATAGCATTCCATTACTACAATGTTATTATCCTTTGTGTATAAAATAAGCTGAAATTTAACATTATGTGAACAAAGGTTCTTTCACAAATGATAATGCCTAGCTTGCATATAACAATAAACAACAAGCATTATGATACTAAATACTTAACAGTGTTAAGTCTTGCTATTTCTTATTCTAATTTATGACAAAGATCATTGATTTTAATACACAGGTTCAGTTTAGACATCCAGTCAAGTCATGTCTAACAATGATCTAGATCATGTCTAACAATGATCTAGTGTTATGTGTGAATAGTTTTTTATCTTATTAATGTACTATAAAGACTGGAATACAAAATTGATCAACAAAGAAAGCAGGTAAGTGGTCCTAAATCAAAGCTGACCTGTGTTTTTGACCTATAAATCATGATGCTTAGATAGCTTGAGGTTAAATAAATATTTAGTTGATACTCTTGGATTCAAAAGCTCTTCTTTGCCTTACATGCAGCATTTCAAGTTGACAGCAAATAGAGATCCTAAATTCAGATCAAATGTTGACCTCTATCCTACTTTGGAAGGCTACCACAAGTCACAGTTTCTTTCAAACAATGAGAACAGATGAGAAAAATTTCTTTTCATTCTTTTTTATACAAACACAAAACCATGTTTTCACTTTGTATCTGATTCATCAATGTAAGTTATATACATTCTCAAAACAATCACATTCTTGGAGTGCATTTTGAAGTAACATTCTTCAATGGTTTTTCTAAATGTTCTTTGACTTTCATTGATTTCCTGGAACAGCATATTTAAAATGTATAAACAATATAATATTCATATTTTATATACATTAAATACAGGGCATCTGGCCAGATGTGGGTTTCATCAGGTTGTGACTAGTTCTGGAGAACCAGTAGCAGAAATTTTGAGTAGTTCGTAAAATCGGTAAATACCATCTCTGACTGGCCCCATCCCCATTTTCATTTCAAAGCCACATCTTCTTTTTTGAAACTGATGCCTTACAGTTCTGAGCAGCTACATATTATGCAGCTGTTTTTAATTAAGTTCATTCTTTCTCTTTCTGCTATCTAAATTATGAAACAACTAGACCGATAATAAGCATTTTCCTTTATAAACTTTTTCAGAACATCAGGTTTATGACAAATAGTTTATTTTTACTGATTACCATAATATTCAAAGGCTACATTAAAATCCTCTGAAATGGATCACATTAAAATAACCATTCAGAAATGTCCCAATGACACACAAGAGTCTATTGTGGAAACCATGACAGTACAGATCATTTCATGGGCAACATGAAATCCCAATGAACTTCACACATAATTCAGATTGGAAAATGGTATTAAATCAGCCCTATTTACTGAAAATAAAGTGGAGAGACATGGTTACTAATAAGAGTGACCATTTAATCAACAGTGAAAAGCATTTGTTTTCTTTTATTTATTGTGCATTGGGCAAATAATAACATGGAAGTTACATAGACAAAAGGTTTCACAACTAATACTCTGCAAACCTGACAAAAAACTAAAAAGAAAAAAAATCAGAAAGCAAATATACTGGTAATTAAAGAATTTATATAAAACTTCACTCCTAGAAAGATAGACCACATCAGGAAGCTGTATAATAAAGATTTTAATCACCATAAAATGTAATTTTATTTCCAATTCCATTCTAATGGGGCTTTGGGGGATGGTAGAATGCAAAGCAAAATAAATAAATAAAAGTGGGCAAAATGATATATAAAAATATAAAGGTTTTTTTTTTCAAAATAGTGACAGCATAAAACAGCAATTTTTCCAGTAGTATTTTTTCTTTGTAAGATAGAACAATATCTTTAAAAAATTACCAATGAGTAATCCCCAAAGTATAGTAGATATGTTTGGTTGGTATTGAGATTTTTTTTAAAAAAAAAAATCTATTCTCTGCTTCTTTCTCCCCAATCCTCTTCCATAGATCCACTTTCTTTCAGACTGCATGCATGGGAGGTTTAAACAATTGCTTTCCTTGGCAAGATTTCTTGCTGTGCTCCTAAAATGTCATGCATTTCTAATGTATGTGTGCGTGCACTTCTCTGGCTCTTCCAAAGCAATTTACTTTCTTGCTGCTTTTATGCTTCATTGCAATCCGATTATTTAAAATTAAGGTGGAAAAGAGATTTGGCATTGCTAACCTGCATTGGAATACATAAAGTAAAGATAAGAGTTCTCACTTCATTATTTAGCAATTAACATTACCTAGTCTTGTTTAAGAAAGCCAGTTTGGCTTAAGGGTAAAGGTTCTGAGCTAGAAACCAGGAGACTGCGAGTTCTAACTCTGCCAGCTGGGCGATCTTGGCCCAGTCGCTCTCTCTCAGCCCTAAGAAGGAAACAATGGCAAACCACTTATGAAAAATATTGCCAAGAAATGTGCAGGAGGCTCATTGATACAGTTGTTAAGAAGACTGACTTGAAGGCAATTTTCCTATACTTCTTGATATATAAACACTTGAGCTTGTCAATCTTTTTCATTAAAGGAAAAAGAAATTCAAAGAAATAAGAAATTAACAATTTCTCAAGTACCAGCCGTGGAAGTAAACTAGTTTTTTAAAAGTAAATTATTGTGTTGACAAATCTTAAATTCAGTGTTCCTTTCTGAAATCCCAGTCAATATTAATTTCTCACATCTTTTTTTAACATTATATAATATCCTTTGCTCTAATTTGGCTTAACAACCAGGGTCTTTTAACTAAAGAGACCAGATTAACCAATCAATTTTGTTATGTAGTTTTCTCTTGTTTGCTATGTTTTCACTTATGGGTGATATTATAACTGTAAGCAGAAGTTTTATAATTGTTCCTATGTAATTCATATTTGACCAGTCTTCATAGAGACTGGTGCCTCTGAAATCATACCACAAAAAAGAGGCACAAAGAATTCCTTTTGTTTAAGTAGTGCCTTTTTTTACTATTTTTTACTTATACATTTGAAAATTAATACAATATTAATCTTATATTAAGATTCTTGTAACCTTCTTTCAGAATAAGGATCTAGGTGACCTCATGGATTATCATTTAAGTATGAACCAGCAGTGTGTTGCAGCTGCCAAACAAGTCAACATAGTTGCATCAACAGAAGGATAGCATCACGATCAAGAGAAATGATAATACCATTCAAATACTGTACTAGTTGAGGCCACAGTTGAAACACTGTTTCCAGTTCTGGTCATTATTATATAAAAAAAAAAGATTATGAAGGGCCGCGAAAGAGTACGGTTTCATCAATAGAGGTTTTCAAGAAAAGCATGGACAACCATCCGTCCAGGATGGTTGGTATAAGTACTTCTGCTTTGAGCAGGTTTGACTAGAATGGGTGTTGTCTTACCTGAACACCCCTTTCCTTGGCAGGATGAGACATCAATCATCGTACGTGGCTCTGCTGAACCAATCAGGACCGGGCATGCACAAGAAAGTTCCTTCCCTTTCTTGTCGCTCCCGCTTTGGAGCAAGATTGAATAAGTGCATACCGATGTGCTGAGCTGAAAAACGTTTGTGTAAACAACCCTTCCTCTTTGGGGAAGACAGAAATAAGGCCAGGCGGCTAAA
>JANHFP010002759.1:157997-171435 GCA_032468135.1 Calamaria suluensis | reverse complement strand
TTTAATAGATATTTTAATTTTTGTGAATTTTGTTTGTTTTTATGATTGTGGCTCTACACCGCCCCGAGTCCGCAAGGAGAGGGGCGGTATAGAAATTTAATAAATTATTATTATTATTTATCTTCTAGTTTTATTTGTTGAATTATCCATTCTATCTTTTCCCATGGTCTATTATCTTCCCTATTTCCTGGGCTTTTTTGATTATTATTCATTATCCCTTGTGAAGCACTTTCTAGCTTCCCATTTATATTATTAATTAAATCCATTATCTCCCTGTGATTCCTCGTCAAAGAATCATAAATGTTTGGAACATCACCAACAATTCTTTTTGCAACCCACTTATTTCTTCCTGCTGAAACATCTTGCCTTCTTTTTTTGATGTCCAACTATCACTCAGTAGTCTGCCTCAAAGTCTCAATTATCTTTGCCTTCAGACAGTCGATGTCAGCCATGCCTCCATTCTGGAAACCTTACTTTACTCAGTCTTTTTGTTGCTCCTCTGGGAATACAGTAATATACTTCTTTATATCATACAAATAGTCAATTTAGCTCTTTTTAGGTAGTCCAGGAAATTTTTCAAAACACCTTCTTAAGTCCCCTCTTTAAATTCAATCTTAACTCCTGATATTTGAAAGTCACTTTACTTAGATGTCTTTGTATTTTCACCATTTGAGCTTCAGTAGTCATGGAGTAGTTAAGTATAAAACAATAGATAGCACAGCAGTCCTCCAGGTGTTGTTTCCACTTTCTCTTCTGTCTTATCAGTATTTTCCCATGGTTAAAGGAGTACAATGTATTCCATTCACCAGTGGATGGCGCTTTCCGCTCAACTTCAATGTTGCATAAATTCAAACAAGTTCCATTGTGTTTATTCAAACAAATAATCAAAATTCTAGCAAGTATTTCCAGCATTTTAAAATGCCTTATTGCCAATAAAAGCTAATGCTCCAATCTTTTTATGTTTTTAAAGATTTTGCACTCTCTTCTTAATATCCTTTTCTTTTCTTTTCTTTTGGGTCTGTAATTTTTCTCTCTGTAATTGTTCTCTGTTTCAAAAAGTCCCTTTTCTAAAGTTTATTTTATTTAGGGTTGGTTTTAGATAATAAAAAAGTCACCTCATCCAATTCCAGTCACTATTCACAGACTGCTCTAGCATATTCTTTGTTTCTTCAGCTGCCCCAGCTTCATGGCAGCCATAATGGCTGCCACTCTTCTTTGCAATGTGAAACGGAAGTCTGTTCCTCACATTTTTTGTTACCCTCACCAAAAGTCATAAAGCCGTATAGCTTTAATTCATGATTTCACAAATGTACTGGAGTTTTAGTTACCAAAATACCATAACCAGTATAGTAATGTATGTCTATCACATCTCAAGAATATCAGACTGGGGAAACCAACTAATCTATTTATATCATTTGGCATAACTGAATATAACTGAAATCACAACAAACAGACAAGGTTTTAGAAAACAGATGCAATTTTTACGTAAATTACTTTTGTTATAGAGAATGAGATTATTAAGACATAAAATTACATAAACTGATTTCTTTTTCTCATGAAGCAATAGATTGAGGTGAAGAAACATAATATAGCTTTCTGAACTTTAATCCTAATGCCATTTTCATCAAAGAGATAATATTTTTATAGTAAAGGAGCTAGTGAAAATCTTATATTCCTGGTCCTAGCAAAAGGAAAAGTGTTGTTTTTTTAATTAGTTGTATCATCTCTTTGAATTGTTCTTTGAAGCCTCCTAAAAGTCAATGCAATACCCATAGAATCAAGGTCATATGTCACCGATGGTTGTTACCAGCCAGCGTTTTACATTTTCCTGGGTAATCTTTTAAGGAAGCCTTGTGTATATACATATTCCATTACAAAAAGAAATTATCTCATATTAGTCCTATTCATAGTGCATTACTGTAATTCTTATTATGACTTACTATAACAACTCTGATTTAATGTCAAATATACACATCATTTGTTCAATACATTAGAAAAACACTTTATCAGTATAAAAATCAACATTAGCAAAACTCACCAATGAAATAGTTGTTTCCCAATTCTAGCATCTCCTCTGCTAGAACAAGTCCACCCATTGCTTGGAGAAGAGTAATGCTTGTGGCATCTATAAGTGAGCACTGTTTAAACCTTTCGGTGGTCACCTTCCATAATAGGATAAGGGAAGCAGTGGCATCTTGCCTTATTCTAAAGACAAAGATAAAAGTATTAAGTAGATCATAATGAAAACAAGTGTTTTAAACATTTTCTATAAGAATATAACATGACATTAAAAACATGTCTCCTAATTGATGCAAAATTTCTCATTAATTCCAACACTTGTGGAAGATGTCAAAAGTGAGTACCTATTAATTCTACAACATAAGACTTACCGGAAAATATTTTGTTGTTTTTTTGTTGTTGTGCTGTTGTTATTAAATACATAGCAATTTGAAAGTCCAGGTGGCAATTCTTTAGCTGGTGTTGACCTTCATCCACACTTCCTTCATTCTTCCCAAGAGCCTAGAATTTTGTAATGTATTGATGTGGCATATGTGTGGATACATGATGAGTGTTGTTTTGTAACTGAAGGATGGAAATTTTGTCAATATGCAGGTTTTCCAAGTGTCATTAAATATTTTTGATATGGCAGCTGGCTAATGCTGTAATCTTTCAAGTTTAAGTTTCAGATCTTGATCTTCTTTGTGATCTTCACTCATTTTTCTATTGTACTATTGCTGGTGTTGCAATAGCAATTATCCACACTCTCTTATTGTCAAACACATTTAAATCTGATGAGTTATGTGCCAAAGCGTTATCAGTTTTCATTAGGATATCCCACAATATTTTAATCTGCTCATTTTTTACTCTTCTTTCAAATTTATGTTCCCATTAATTTTTCATTATTGGCACATGATAATTTTTCAAAATGTTTCAATGATTCATCATGGTGACTATGTTGTGTCATTGTTGATAAACAGTTTGTTTGACCTTCTTGTACGAGTATATGACTGTTTCTTTTGCTTCCTTGAACAATCTGTATTTTGAATTATTTGATTTTTCAATTCTGGCCTTGCTTGTATTCTTGTTTGTATTTATTCAAACAACTTGCTCTTGAGTGCCAAAATCAAGCTTCAGTTGCTTTTTTTTAATGTTCCAGTTGTAAGGCATTGCAAGGTTTTATCTTTAGCCACTTTCTCATCATCTTTTGTAGAAATTGATCATTAATGTTTTTCCTTGCCAGCATTCAGTTTATATTTCTATTACATTATTTCAATATTCATGTTTTATTTTCTGTACATTTAATAAGTTCCTATTTTTAACTTGCATCAATTCTTGTTCTTAGATATCTTTTACATAATCAGCCATCACATGCTTTTCTTATAGTTTGACTTGAAGTAAACCTCTGCCTTCATTTTCATAGGGTAGATATAGTCTAACTCTATCACTACAGGGATGTAATGCATCGAGAATAGTCATCAATTTTCTGACATTTTGATCCAATTGATTTTTAGTCCAATTGTTATGGCTAGTCACAAAGTCAGACAGATGTTCAGACTAGATTTGGCATTTTTTCCCTGCCTATTGTGCCCTTCCCAAGGACCTTGGATAGGCAGATATTGTTTGATGGCATTAAATATATCACTATAGGATGTAAGATGTACCAAACCAATATTTTGTAATTATCTGATGGTGATTTTCTCAATGCCTATGGTGTTCACATGGTGCTCATGTTGTTTTGTAATTGCACCCAAGCCACTTATAACTATTGGTGTTACCTTTGCTTTCTTTACCACAGTTGTTCTATTTCTATTTGTAGGTCTTGGTATTTTGTGATTTTTCTCTAGTTTTTTTTCTCTTCTATTCTGCTGTCTTCAGGTACTGCAACATTGACTATCCAGATTTTTTTTTGTCTTTCTTATCGACAATTTTTAAGTCTGGAGTTTTATGTGGAAAGTGTTTGTCTTTTGAATTCTAAAGTCCCAGAGCACTTTAGCTTTTTCATTTTCTAACACTTTGTCTATTTTGTGGTCCCAGCAGTTCTTGCTTGCAGGAAAATCGTATTTCTTCCAGATTTTGGGTGTACCATTGTTACAACTTTGTCATGCCACTATTCCTTCAGCTTCTTTGTATAAGCACCACTTTTCAGTCTGCTGCTGTCTTCTCAATTCTTGCTTTGTTCTTTTCTTGGTCTTGTACAGCCAGAATTAGCCCCTCTGTCTCTTTCTTCAACTTTTTTGGTCTTAGCCTTTCCCAGGTCTTATCTGCTTTGTCTGCTTTTTTTAGATGTACTGCCATGTAGTACTTTGCCTTGCCATGTTTCTTTTAATAATGAAGAAGTTGGTTATTAATATTTTAATGATAATACATTGGTGTGTCAATTTATTATCATTATAATAATTTTATTATAGCTGCCCCTTTTCATAGACTCTGGGAAGCTTAGAAATACAAAATAATAAAAAGTTAAAATATGCATACATGTAACATGTTACATTGATAATGGGAACTCCTTGGACTTCTTAACTAGGAAAGAAGTTAACTATATGGAGAGGAAAATTGTGGTCATCACACAGTTTTAACCCAGTAGTTTTATACATATATAAATTCCTCTACAGTAGGTATCCTCAATTTCCATACATGTTGGAACAGCTGTCATTGCCAATAGTGGCTAGGAATTCTGGTGACTGCCACAGGCACTGTGATGGGGAAAGCCAACCTATCCCTACCTGTAAATAACATCTAATAAACAAGGTTTAACACATGAAGGGTGGAAAGACTCTGGCAAAGCAGTCAGAGACACATGAGTTAATAATGACCTTGGGAATATGAGAATAATAGAAGAAACAATCAAAATCTGGTTGAGAAACAGAGAGCCATCTTTAATATTTTTAAAGTATGAATAAACCAAGAAGGGATTGGCCTCAGGAACCTGAGCAGAAGTTGAAGGAAAAGCCAGGGTGAAAAACATGAGGCAACTGGAAGCTGAGTAAATATAAATTCTATGGGGGAGGGCAAGAAGTCAGGACAAGCTCAGAAAAAGATATATCTCTCATCAATAAGTAACTTTGAAGATATTAACCCCAAGGGGAAAAGATTATAAATCTTATAAATGTCTGCATGCATATCCAATCCATTAACTGCTATCTCAGCAGCTAAAATTTAATAGTCCGGCATTTCTAGAGCAGTAACCTTGGAGGGCAACTCCAGTCAATCAGTCACAGTAGATTAAAATTGCAGCTCTAATTAATCACATTATTTTGGCTCAAGTACAACTATTAAATATTTAGCATTTTTATATTTCTAAAAAAGCAATTATGGCTTGGCTTTGTTTCTCTATGTTGTAAATATTAATTTTGCAGAGGTCAAAGCTATATTTCTACTAATGACACTGGGTTTGGGTTTCATGTCACTTCCCAAATACTTATTGGAAGTAATTGGGTTTTTTTAGCATAAAACAAGTTTTCTAAATGAAGAATAATTCTTTCTGATGAATATTTTCCCCTTATTCTTTCACTGCATCTTCAGTTGAATAGCCAAATATTTTTAAACACTGTATTCCAAATGTGGGACTACTACATACAAGAGTTGAGAGCTCAAAACAAGAATTTAATCTTCTTAAATATATTATGTCCATTTAATGTTAGATATCAACTTTCAATATGCCCCACTTCTACCATGCTTTCTAAACTAAGTTGTCTCTTCCAAAGTTACCTCTTTGGATAATAAGCATACAAAAGGGTAAATCTTCCTTCCAGATAAATATTTCCTTTTGATGGCCAATAATGTGTCCTTTTCTGTAAGGTATCATGGAACTTGACTCCTACTACTTTTGCTTGAAAACTCTAGGATCCCTAACAATAAATATTTGCAGATGAGGAAAAGCTCTATAATTAATCTATTGTAATATTTCTGCATCTAGTGCACTCTCTTTGTTTTGGATTTAAACTATCATATTTGTCAGCTAATTAAGAAGCATTGATATCTAAAAGGCTAGTCCATTCCTAGAAAAGCATGTGTTGCCTGTTGCCTTTTCCCTTCAAGATCGTGGGAAAAGGCAAAGCAAAAAAACATTGAAACATTGAAAGCAGTCATGTAAGCTTGGGGCGGGGGGAAGCAAAACTGCTTTAGTGATCTGGGAAAAAATTAATATTGGCTCTTGCATGTACCAAAGCATCTCTTTCAAAGACCTTGCATCATCCTATTTCCATGTATGAGAAAAAAGGGACAAAAATAAGCTTTTTATGTATTTCAATGAAAGAATAAAAATTTGAACAACTGGAAAACTGACAAGCAATTTTAGAGGGATGAAGAAATGGATGAATCAATCGTGACATAAGATACTGTAAGGTTTGTACACTATATTCCTGCCATTTATTTCCATGTACACACAAGATTTCAAAGGATGGATTAAGCAACCAACATTATCTAAAACTTTTCTGTAATAATGCAAAACAGCAGTTTCTTACTTTATTGAAGTATTTTGTGGAACTTCAAAAGAGATTAGGCGACCCCCAGAATTATTGGAGCTGGCATTTCCACAGGCTACATCAGGGATTATCTATAAAGAGTGTGCATAAATATGAGACACCCTATATAATTAACAATTTTTAAACAGAACCTGAAAACTGGTTCTAAAATGTTATAAAATTGAAATGTATTTGATGGATATATTTTGGGAAAAATTACTTTCTTTCGCATTATACAGCCACAGGTGCACAAACAAAAAGGCTCAGCTTGAAAAGACATTGGTTTGGATCTGGTATTCTTCAGAAAAACACAAAGGGCTTTTCATATTGTAGCAACCTAGATTCCTAATAGATTGCAACACAATCCTTTAAAAAAGCAAGTAATGAAAATTCATTGGCTTTCAGGAACACACAGCAAGGTAGCTGATAGCATCTCTCAGCATCTTACTGTTGTGTAGTGTGGAATACAAACAAGTCATAGGCAGCAATGCTTTGCCACCTGATGTCAGCAAAATGAAGACCAATTATTATTATTTTTCCTATGAGAAAAAGACTTTTTATAATATAAACTAGAGCCATGACTACTTGCCAAAGATAAAAAAATACTATATGTTTTTTGTTTATTTTTGTGGGTAAAATGTTTCAGTTGCTTTTTTAAAAAATGTTAACAAAATATGCTATTAATATGTCTTCTACATTGATTTAGATTGCAAATTCAGCAGCAGCTCAGTGAAATATATAAGTTACTACCTAAGTTGTCTTACCTAAGTATTTCCTGCCTATTTTACAAATGCTCTCAACATTTTTTCTTTTTCTTCTTCTCTTTTTGATTCCCAGATTTTAGGACGTTCAGCCCAATTCTCATATTACAGAAAAATTCAAAACATTAACATTCTCCTAGAAACACTATTACATACAAATGAATAATACGAAGCAAATTCTTAGAAATAGGAGGAAATATTTTAAATACTAACTTATCCTTTCTTAATATAAAATATAATTTTCTTTTCTCAGTGTAGGACATGAGAAATAAAATAGCATCAGTTAATATTTTCAATAGATTTTAAAGAGTGTAAAATCAATACTTCAAAATAAATGTTCAAATTATAGCATTTTCCCCGTAACATAATGCTTCTTGGTCACATTCACAGAATTATAGGGTATCTAAATCTAAGACTGGGTCTTATATTATTTTTTGCTCCAAAAGACGCATTCTGGCTTATTTTCAGGTTAGGTCTTATTTTAGAAAAAATACAGTCAGCCTCCGTCTGACTGACAATCTTAACTAGGGCTTATTTTTAGGATAGGGCTTATATTACAGCCCTGAAAAATCTTCTCTTTTTGATTCCCAGATTTTAGGACGTTCAGCCCAATTCTCATATTACAGAAAAATTCAAAACATGCTAGGGCTTATTTTCTGGTTGGATCTTTTTTTGGGGAAAAATAATACATATACACAGATACATATATTTCTTCTGTGATCTTTTATTGAAAAAAATCAAATATCAAGAGAAAACTTTTAAAATTTGCTGAACTAAAAGAGGAAAATAAAAAAAGAATGTTCCAAAGAATAAAGAATTTCTCTATACCTCCAGAATTGGTAGTATTAAATAATTGATGTATTTAGTAATAAATATGGTCTGTGATCAACAACAATGCTGGTGGCAGTGATTAAAATTAATTACTTCTCTGAAAAATATTAAAAATTTATATCAAATTCTGAGATAATTTTGTAATTAACACTTCGCACCATGAATTTAATGAACAGAATTTCTTTTTTTTATCCTTCCAGCTTTCTACATAAGGTCACATATATATGTATTTTGCTTTTTTTTTTTTTTTTGAAAAAACCTTACTTCTACTTCATCCCATTTCAGATCCACAAGTTTTTGACCCTCCTTGGGTTCCCATGTTGGTATTGTCACTGTTGCTTTGGCTCGTGGCAGGATAATGTCCGGTTCCATGGTGGCTGCTCCCGGCCTATTTTCATTTGGCAATTCTGATTCTGTCCACCCAGATACTGGGGAACCATAAAATGAATATTCACAGTTTGTACCTTCATAGCCAGTATTACAAACACAGAGATATCCATCCCCATTACTAGTGCAGTTGCCATGGTGACAAGGGTTGCTGGCACATGGATCTGAAACAAACTGAAACACAAACAATAATGGTATTCTTAGTGCCACAGAATAAGATGTGTCAGTCTTCACAAAAACATTAATCTGATAAAATATCTGAGTGGCCTTCACCTGCTTTATTTAGAACTTCATTTTCCAAGCAAGCATCTTTCAAGTGTGCTGAACCTCAATGGTCAAAATTCCATTATATAACATATAATAACTTTTAACAATAAGAAATTGTGAAAGAAAGTAGCTGGAAGGCAACCAGGCGAAGAAGGAGATTCATTATTCACATTTCAATAAAAAGATTATGCAGGATAAATAGAAGAAATTTATCAAACAAAACTGATGGTGTTGACAAAGTTGAATGCTTTAGAAATGTAATATTGGAACAGTTTCCACAGGAATAATAATTAGCCTTTTGCAGCAAATACAACAAACACATAGGTATGAGGTAGCACAAATATTACTGTTATGCTATTTGTCAGGATATTTGAGGAATATTGATGCACTGTTCTTTTTTTAAAAAAACAAATTTTATTTAAAAAAAATCTTTCATCATACATATTTTATGAACAGAGACTGGATCACATCTTATACATCTTATACATAATCATTATTATAATGTATTTTAATCTCCACAATTTGACCCAGCCAAGGAGCAATGGGAGTCCTACATGAGGAGATTTAACTGCTTCTTGGAAGCCAACGACCTCCAAGGACTTTAAGACAACAGGAAGCAGGCCCTGTTTCTGAGTCGCAGTAGCCATGAGGTATTTGACACTGCCAAATCCATGTCAGAACCAACACCAGTGGAATTAGTTCCATGACAGACATTCAAGGCTGCCCTGAAGACACAACAGGAGGCAATAGGTTTATGTTGTAAACCATTCTTCTTCCTTTTGAAGGACCACAAATATACAGTAAGGATAAGCAGAGTCAAGTCAGGACTGTACTAAACTTGACTTCAGGCAACAATATCAACACAGCCTGGCAAACATCCTTGTCAAGGGCATGAAACTAATTATCCCTGTCTTCTTTCAGAACAGTAAAGTTTTTCCAATAACATTTCAATTGCCAATGGTTCATATCTGTTAGTCTAATCTTCTCTTCGGTATCAGCATGCATTTCCTTAAATTGACACACAGCATGTGATCAACACTGTGCTAATATAAGATGAACTAGATCTGTAGGAAGTTTTGTTTTCCATTGCCTTTTCAGCCTGTACAGTACAGTTTTCTTGAAGGAAATGTGTCATCAATTTTCAACAATTATAATCAAAGAAAACACTTGGCATCAAAATACCTATGAGCCAGCATACATTCCTTTCTGTCCTCTGCTTTACATCTTAAAACTGTTTTCCTAAATATATTTTGACATCATCTCTCCTTTCATTTTAGTGATCAAATTCTAAGAATAAAGAAATACTATTTAAAGAATGCTCCTTTCTTTTCTTGGCATTATCTGTCCTCTGGAGAGCTTTCAGTTCATTCCATTTCAACAGACAGCTAAGCAGAAGAGGTTTTATTCTTGTCATTTCTTTTTCAAACTAATCTTTAGGTTAACAAACTTCTCTCACTCTTTTCCCCCCCTAATATTTAAAATCAGAACCTGCATGCAAAACATAAAGACTTCTCTGTAAGTTACAACTCTGTTTTTATTATCTATAGTTCTTTACACACAGTAAGATTGCTAAATTACTAGTTTTCTCTGTGGGCAACTCTACAATTGGCTCTTATATCAGGATTTACTCTACAATCCTGTTCAGATAGTTCTTTTTCTGTTTTGCACCCCATATTGCCAATTACTTTGCCCAGAGCTCAAATAATCCTTGTATTTAAAAGAACAAGTTTCCCTCTAAAGCCTTTTCATTTGCTTTCTTCCAAAAATGCTCTCACTATGCTAAATTTTCTTATCATGGTACATTGACTGAGAATACCCTGGTGAGGAAAGCTAGAGACAATATTAGAAAACTACTCTAGATGGTCTCATATCCAAGCAGAACCTTGAAAGAAAACTAATTATGTAACATGGCATATGAATACATATCAAGTCATTCTCTTTACCAGACCAGAAAAAACCAAGTCATTTTAGTCATTAAGCTGCTTTCTTAGAAACCTGGATATTGTGAGTTCTAGTCCCACTTTAGGCATGAAAGTTGACTAAGCTCCCTTTTCCAGCCCAGTCCACCTCACAGGGATATTGTTGTTGTGGGGAAAACAGGAGGAAGAAAGAGTATTATGTATGTTCACCACCTTGAATTCTTTTTTAGATAAAAATAAGGCATGATGAAAAAACTAATATATATATATATATATATAAACAAAGTAATCTCTTCTGTAGATGTTTGAATGCACCAGCAATCTGTCAAAACATTTGCATATTCAAAAACTCAAGGATTGGTCAAAATGTCTGACCCCTCCCTAGATGACTTCTAATTTATTGTTTTTTAAGAAAACAAATACATACATTATTAATACAGTTCATAACTAATTTCAGTTAAATTCAAAAACATGCAAGACAAGACACAAATCGCAATTGACTTTTATTCATTTATTTATTAAATGTCTATACCATCCAGCTCAACTAAGTAAATCTGAGTGTTGCAAAACAAGATTGTGACATGTGTTCTACTTCCAGGGTTCCATTGAAAGGTCATTGTAGTCCAAAGGGAAGGAGCCAAAGCTCAGGGCAATTATCATTGAAAGGAACATTTTTGCTTAGTTTAATTTAGCTTTATTGAACCAGCTTTCCCCACAAAATAAAACTAAATATATAAACTTTTAAGTGTAAAAGTTTGCCTTTATCCAAGAAAACTTGCTAATCTTATACATTGTCTAAAACAAATAAACAAGTGTAAATGATTAATATTTGAACAATTGCCTCCCCACAGCAACAACTGCACAAATCTTGTTTTCTAGATTATTCAGCCAAAAGGAGGAAGGTTTCTCCACATCCAACCAGCCAAGATAGTTTAACAGCAAGGGGGATATTAAGTTTGAGCACCAAGCTGTGTAAATTGGTAGCGCAATAAGACATGCAAAACAGATTCAATATCTTTCAACTAGCAAGGACATAATCTCTCTTGGATTGGAACATTGTTGTATCTTCCTTCTATAATATAAATGCCTCTATTTTTAATTTCACCGGGAGTGGAGGAAGTACCTAGTGCAGCATATATTGATTATGTAATATGGGGAAAGTGAACTATGTTTTACCCAAACTATCCCCAAAATACAAAGAGATTGTGATCAAAGAGATTGCTGTGAAGGCCATCTCAGGGAATCATTGTTTCAATTAAATTAGTCCTCTCAAACTCCAAACTGTTGGAGGAAATCTTATTTATCTAGCATCATATTCAATCCCTTATTTCTAAGAGAAAGAGAAAATATCCAAAGTAGTCAGTGAGGTCAAAGATTTCACTGTTGCCACAAATATTTGCCATATTATGAACCTTTATAAAGGTATCCTATTTCCAGTCATAACATAGAATTGGATATAACCCAAATAATTCAGGATATACTGTTTATTTTTTTTAAAAAAATGATTGGACTGCTTCAAGAGGGATCTTGGGCTTTTATAAAAGCAAATATGGGAACAATAAAACACTTTGGATATATATATGCTTATAGCAATAGGTATATTGCTATTACATTTGCTGCCTGGAAAACACACAGTTCTGTCAATAATCCTTTGAGTCTAATCCATGGGAGCTTTTATTGCTCTTTTCCAGAAACAAATGTCTGAAAGGTACAGTAATTCCTAAATATTTAGACTTTGGTTTGTTCAGTTATGGTGTTATTTATGTAATAGTGATAAGTAGAACTGGAAAGACTTTTGATGAAGATTAGCAATTTCTCTTAGAAGAGTTCATAATCATCTCGTAAATTCTTGTAATAAACGTGCATAGACCCAAAGGCTGCAGCTGAAACCCACTTGACTTTTAAAGATTTCTACTATCAGCATAAAGCAAAATTGAAACAAATTTGTTAGCTGATTAGTGGATGCATGGTGAGCTAAATATGTTTCTAGAAGAGTGAAGACGATAATCGCAGCAAAGAATGTAGAATCGGTGAGTAGACTAGTCTAGTGAGTCAACAGGATCTTTGGAACTTCTCCACAGATTGCTCACATGTGTCCACAGGATAATGGTCTCCCACAGGTTTGAGTACAAGGATGAAGGGATCGGTTATTAAGCTCGCAACAGCAGCCAAGCCATTTAAAGGGCACTAGGTTTACTAACCTTTCTTTCTAACCTAACTTTCTGAAATTGCTTATGTAGCCATCTTAAAACTATTAAAGATCTTTGGAGCAACAAAGATTGAAAAGCCATCTGTCGGTTCTATCTTAATTTTTAACATAAGAAAGAGTAACTACAAGTTTAAGAAAAAAGAAATTGAAATAAATGGCAAAAAGCTAAATAAGATTTTGAACTAATAAAGTTCTAAATGAATTCAGGGCCCAGACAAATTTAGAACACTGAGACTTTTACTACAAGCTTTTGGAACTAACTATATAAAATAAGTGGCTTTTGTAGAAACAGAAATTATTATATATACTGTAAATCAGAACAGAGTTTAGAGACTTTACCATTTAAATTGCACACATGGGGGAACTAAAATTTTCCAAGCAAACAGCAAAAATATTGCAACCTAGTTTTGGTTTCAATAAGTATTGGAATTTACAAAATGGCACAAAATGCTATTGCATTTGAAATATTAAAGGAGATCTTCAAAGAAGGGGCAGAAATTAGTAGCCACAATATTAACAATATCAAGAAATAATAATAATAATAATAATAATAATAATAATAATAATAATAATAATAATAATAATAATAATAATAATAAT
>JANHFP010002759.1:136444-146834 GCA_032468135.1 Calamaria suluensis | reverse complement strand
CCGGTAACCAATGCAGCTCACGCAGGAGCGGGGTCACCCGTGAAAAACGGGAGGACCCCATAACTACCCGCGCGGCCAGCTGAATCAGCTGATTGCCATGCCTGGCCACTCCTCAATGATTTTGAGCATGTGCAGAGCGCATGTATGGTGTGCGTTCTGCTGTGTGTGCTCTACTGCGCATGTGCAGAGCATATGCATGGTGCGCGCACACAGAGTGTATGCACACAGTGTATATGCACACATGGTACACATTGTGTACCTGTTGTTGCCAATTGTGCAACAACAGAACCGGTACTAAGATAAGTAGAATCCACCTCTCTCACACACACATACTTATATCTGTGCAGAAGAAATTATTTAGGTAAGTTCTCTTTTGAAAACCCTGCAGTATTAGGATAATGTAAACACTAGAAATGTTTCTGTTTTACACAATTACTAAAGACCCTTAATTCTTAAATAATGGCCATCTTAAAACTATAAAATGTTTTGTTCTCTACTAAAAAAAGAAGAAAAATCAAGGAACTATTGAGTCACAAAACTAGCAATTTACCCAAAGAAACATGGATGAGAACAATGTAAGATATCTATTATTCATCTGGCATAGTAAGCAGAAAAATGTAAAATGGGAATTGTACAAAGAAATTCATTAAGCTTATGGCTACAATGATTAATCTGAGACAAAGAGATAAATAACCTATTTTCACAATTGTACATGTTGTTTAAAATCATGATAGCAGTACTTGTGGCAGGATTAACAGTAATGCTCAATTTTTAAGGGACATTTGATCATTAAATTTAATAAACAACTAAACAGTGGTTTTCATCTCCAACACATCAATTTTATTGCATATTTTATTTACCAATTCGAAGCTATATATGTCAAGCTAAGTTACAAATTCAAAAAATTATTAAAATCATTAAAATGGTAGGCTGAATGGTTGAAGACATTTGTATGAAAATACATGGACACCCATAGTAGTATTTTATCAAACATTCATAGGTGCTTTGACATTATTAAACTCAAATAACTAGCAGCTGCTTGATCCAATACACTGCTGACATTACAAAAAAGTTATATTTACCTTTGCTTTCCATAGCTTTTGCTAATATCACCTAAAAATGTTTCCTTCCAGAATTATACAAACATTCCAACTGCTCTTGGGTCAGGACCAAGAATCAGATGTTAGTAAACATCCAGCAGATGGAAGCAGCTTCCTTGGCCAATATTGACTGGCTGTGATGTCTAGGTCCATTTGATTTGGCAAGAGAAGTTATTAGCAGCAGGAGGTCACCTCTAGCTCATACTTTTGAACATCTACCTGCCTAATTTATGCATATTTCCTTCTTACCTTACTAGAATTCTGCATGAACAGCTACATGTTTTTTTAATGAAGGTGTCATTTACATGCATAGATATCTAGTATCATTTTTACTTTCACAAACACCCTCCACCACCTGGCTGAAGGCACTTATCTGTGGGATGGGATGGGATGGAAAGGGAAATAACTCCAGTATCTGGTGATCTGAATAAAAAAAGGGGGAAACAAAGAATCTGGCAGATGAATAAAGTATATATAATTTATACAACATACAATTTAAGACATATAGATTATACTTTGCAAATCTACATACCATTGCTGCCTGATAAAATGAAGGAAGAAAAATAATGAAATTCCAGAAAACTTTTTATTCAGCTGTCTAATATTAGACCTGTTCCTCTTGATAGTATAAAACACCTTGTGACATTGCAACCATTATATTATTCCTGACCATCTGAACCCTACTGATATGACTGGAAATCAATGAATTTCAAATTACTATAGTCAATAGGTTTGGAAATTGAGGGTGAAGAATGAATGAAAACCTAAAGAAATTACCCCACTGATTGGAAGAAAATCAGAGAAAGCACATGCAGAGGCAACACCTTCAAGGGGCAGAAAGAAGAAAGAACACCCCAAAGCAGAGGTGCACAGCATGAGGATCCAAGGCCACATAAACTGCTCGCCCCCATTAACTAAATAATAATAATAATAGTTGTATTAGACATGATTGGATTTTCCCTTCATTAAATTACCACTGCTAATGAGAAAGAAAAAAATATCTCTTGGCTTCTTTCTCATTCCTTTCCAAATTAACATGTCCTTGGTTATGACCCGTGATACTTTGAAGCTGAGCAGTTATGATACATTTATGCAGTGGTCATCCTGTGTGCCTGGGAACAGTTGGTACCCATCTCATTTCCCACATAAATGATTTATTTATGACTATTGAATACATGAAAATCATATGCGTATCTAAAATATACTGGAAACTGATAAGAAGCACACTGCAATTATTTTTGGGGATTTTAACCTGTCTTTTCTAAGAGATTAGAATAGTGGCCACAATTGTGAAAGCTTAGCACCGCATTTTCAATGACATTTTTTGTTTCAAATATTTCTGTTTTTATAGTGTTTGGAAAAGCTGTAAAAAAAATTCCTCTTACTGAAACCAGTATTTTAAGCTAAAGGGTCGTTCTCTAATATGAATTCATTATATATACGTTTTCTATAGTAATGGGAGAAAAAGGGAAGTAATCACTGTTAACACCATTAATCAGAGAGCAACTTTTGAAAATACAGTCACTGCCTTTGAGTAAAAGGGCAATAGAAATAACGTGGCTGCCGAAAGCCCTTATTATGCCAACAGTGCACAAAAATTACAAGCCAATCTGGGAAAACCTCACATTCAAATTTCCTTCTGTGGTATGACTACACAACAGAAGACTTCAGAGTCATCTTCTGTTCTGATCAATCTGGACATGCCTCTTACAGTTATTTCTCTCTACTTAATGGTTCATAGCAACTTGTATACTATATGGAAAAGGAAGCTTTCACAGCAGAACAGACCCTTTTATTCCACCATTCCTACTCATCTCAACATTGTCCACACTTCATTCATTGCTCATCACATGGGCTTTGGGTTTTTTTACTGACTTAATTCTAAATCATCCAATCCTAACCTGTTTGGGGATATCAATACTCTGCATATAATATGGGAAGCAAGCTATATTTCCCTACTTTAAGCAATTCATTCTTCTGCTACACAGAATTCCAGAATCATGCTAGTTCTCTTACTTCCTTGAAAGTAAAATTTCCACAAAAGCATGAAACTTGAAATGAAAACAAATATCAACCCTTTTCTAGTTGCAATCATTCCTGCTCTAAAAACATCCCTATTGCCTTCACAGAACTGAATCCAATTCTTCATAATTAACATGGGCACATCCATACGCTCTTCTTAGCATGACATCAACTGACTTTGGCAGAAAACCTTATTTGGTTTGGGAATAAGAATTTGCATTATAGGCATATTCACATGATTTTACAATGAAAAACTTATTTAATCAGTGCATTTCTACCATCAGGATCCATTCAACCAAATATGAGAGAGACACAAAATCCAAGAAGAGAGGCAGTGTGGTGCAGTAAGAGAGTCGCAGCATAGTCCATGTGTAAGTGTTTTTGTGCTAAGGGACTGAAAGTCCTGCTTGAATTTCAAAGGGAAGATTTTCAGCTTCTGAAGGGAACTGTGATAACAATGGGTGTGGCATGAAAGCAACACAGCCAGAGAACCGGTCTAATTCCCCTTTATTGCTCCAACGTTGCCTCCAAATGTCCCCTATTGCAAGTCCTGGAGTGAAGCTCTCACATGCACCTTCAAAAGCCTCTGGATTCGAGTAGTCCAGTAAGCAAGGTGAGCAAAGCAGTAACCAGAGCAAGAAGTTCAGTGAAGCAGGCAAACCAGGCAAGCCTCACAAGAAAGGGCACAGTAATCTCCAGGCATCGGCAAGTGCACACGAGGCTCCACAGATTCAATGCTTGTTCTCAACAAATGCCCCTCTCACTGGCATCTCCTTACATCTTTGTCCACATGTGTGCCTTGTGAAGGGGGTGGGCCACTCTCCTCCCTCATAGCTGACTCAGTCTGTGTTGTTCTTGCCTTCTCTCTTCTCTTCGTGCTCTAGGATCAGGAGAGGGTGGTCCTTGCTCGTTGGCTGAGCTCTGTCTCTCCTGCTCCTCCTCATCTACAGCTTTTCTAATCTCGAAAAGCCCTGCCCAAACTAGCCCTGCCCTTCCCCAGTTTCCTCCAAAGCCAACAGAGCTGCCCTCTTGATCTCTGTCAGCTCCTGTTCCAGCTCATCTTCCCCTGCAGATTCAGGCTCCAACAGGAAACCCAAGCCTCCCTGAAGCACTCCATCTGATTAACGACCCACAAAAGCACTTAACAATATCAAACAGGCTTGATGGGATTGTGTTCATTGAGTGAAGCAATCATGTCGGCATCTCACTTATTGACTGCTTCACTCAACCACCAAGATTCTGGTCCCAATTGTGATTGTAAGTTGAAGAGTACCTGTAGTCTATACATGTAATAAAAGATTTAATTAAAGATTGAAAATCATTCAATCGATTGATTAAGAAATATAACTGAAACATAAGGGCATTGGTCCCAATGATTTCTTAACCTAGCTCTGGCCATATTTAAAAGTGCAACTTTTATTTTCCAAATGAGAACAAATTCACCAGCCTCCAAGTATTTCTCTAATTCTCTTTATCTAATTTAAATATTCAACAATTGAATCAAGCAAGAATAGAATATTCTAATCAATCACATTTAATAAAAAGGGGGTGCTTAAAAATATTATTTTTAATACAAAAATCACACATTTAATAACTAGTAATAACAATCATGAAGTAAACTTGGGTACTTAATATAAACATCTTATAACCCCTGGCTGCAATGGAAACTTAATATGTTACTCATCTGCAGAAATGGAAAGGATAGAAAAATAGGAAAGGCATTTGCTCAGCAATTAAAGTTTAGAATATCCTTCTGTTCTATATTATACTGTACATATGGTAGGATGAACAATACAGAGTTTTTACAATCAAAACTGATCTTAGATGTCACAAACTAACAGACCAACTAGATATTAATTCAAGAGCAAAATATAAATGACATTTAATGGAAATTTGGCAGCCTAAACACCTGGGATCAGCAGTAATGAATATTAATGAGTCATGACAAGATAGAAAGTCAAGGCCTCCAAGACCAGACACATCTTGACATTTGTAATAAATGGTATAAATGATTCAGGGGAGTCTAGGAGCAATTTAGGTCTCTTCAGATCTCATATATCTCTCATATAAATCACCTTGAGTTCTCAGTTAAACATATTATAAAGGGAGGTAATAATATTGCCTTTCTGTGTATGTTTCCTTAGAGTAAATTACATTAAACACATAGAACCATACATTGTATGTAATATGATTTGGTTTGGCTTAGCAATCATATAGACTATTGTTTACGAAGTAGGCAGTTACTCAATATTTCACCAAGATTTAATATGAGGTTTGTATTCTTATTAATTTTGGGTATTGTATTTCTACTCAATCGTCAAAGCAGATTATAAAATAACAAATAGTAATTTCAATAATAAGTTTTAAAATAAAGAAAAAATCACGTTTATTGCTTAACAACATCAATAAAAAGCAAAGGAGGGATATAATAAGGAATTATTTCATTATACATATAACTGCATTATAAATAACTCTTCTAATCTTTTAATGGACTTTAACTTCCATCAGTTCTAATACTTTCATGATATAAAAAAACCAGCAGACTCAAGAAGACTATAAATATTCTCACATGAATAAGATACTTTATCTGCAGAAAATTCTAAAAAAAAGAACAATGCTCTTCCCTATGCTTCTTAATATTTCCTTATAGTTACTATGACTTCTCTCTTTCTACAATTCTCATTAAAACAATAATATATGTATTTTTGACACTGGAAACCAGATGTTTCAGCTTTTCTCTATCATTTTCAACTGAAACAAATCTTACATTTTAAGGCAAACTTAAGATTTAACAATCGGGAATATAAAACAGATATATAACAGGAATTTTAGATTGTGTGAAATATTTGGCATGTTCCCATAGTGTTCTATGTAAGTGGCATGTCCTGCTTTTGATCAAATTCAGTTTGATCATGTTCACCTAATATGCTTCTATGTACTTACTTCTGAAAAATAGATATAAATTAGATGAAAAATCTATTTTGTACACAATTATCAACTGCCAACAAAGCTAAACTTAAGAAACCTTGCTATTTAACTTCAAAAGAAATATAACATAGTATTCAAATCTTGTTCATTTATCTTTTGTCTTCAGTAATCAGAGTATTCTTAAGTTTCTCGAAGCTCCTTTTTGTTCAATTCTTTTATTTTTATATCTTGCTATGCTTAGAGAATATAATTATTTAATATTTGTTAGAAAATTATGGCTATTTTATTTTTATTAGTATAGAGGTTTACTATAGGATCTATATTGACTTTCTGGTACAGAGAACCAATGTACCATGTAATACAATGGATTTGTATTAAATCTTTCCTGGATAAGATTTTATTTCTGTGAACTACAATAATGGTATTTCTTACAAACTCCTACATTTCTGTTTGAACATGACACTGGTTTTAATTATTATAAATCAGGAAATACTTTTGATTCTGAAACTGAAGGATGGTAATAGTTTCCTGTATTTGATTTCATTTTTAATGTCCATTTAACTGGATGGCTTCTGTCTGAATTTGCATTGTGAGAATGCAGATCTCTTGGTCTTGTTAGATCTCTCATCACCTTTTTATATCTTTCAGCATTATATCCTTCTGGACTGCCCACAAGACTTAGGAGTGATAAAAAGAATCTTAAATTTGAAGGGTTTGTTTTAAAAACCTGTTTATTTCTGTGGCATCAAGTAGAAAGTTGCAGAAAAACAAATGGATATGTTGATAAATGAACTGAAGCAATTAGAATCTACATAAGCATAACTTAAACTTGAATTTAGAACAAAACATTAAAACAATTTGTAATCGATTGGACTTAATGGAAGTGTAAGACATTGAATTTCATGAAAGGGAATATTTTGAGAAAGGTAGTAAACTACTTGGCATATTCAAATATGAAAAGAACAAGAGAAAATAATGATCATTATTTCTATTTGAAATGTAAAGGATATGTTTCAATCACAGAGGAAATTATAAATCAATTCTTTATGCAGGCATTACATCTGGAGAAGAATACTTAAAAGTGATGCAGACTGGGAAATATTCAGATCAACAAAATCCAATAACAAAAGATGAAACAAAAGAAGTAACACAGAAATTAAAAAATTGAACAAATCCTCAGGACCAGATGGCTTTTCTACAATATATTGTAAGACCTTCCAAAAAATCTTGATGAAACCATTAACCTGGGTAATGAATGAGATACAACAAGGTCAACTGCTCTTTTCTTCATGACAAACACACTTTCATTTCTTTTATTTACAAAAAGGGTAATATTCCAATTCATCTAGAGTTACGTAGTTATGTATCTCTTTACTAAATCTAGATTATAAACATTTTACAACAACTCTTACACAGACATTAAATGGTCTTTTAAGTGATCTAATATATCCTAATTAAACTGGATTTGTCAAATAGATGTCTCAGGAATATTCCATATATTTTGAAAACTGTTGACAATATAAAATATGGACATGGCTAGTATTCTGTTTTCATATTCACAACTTTGAAGAAGATTAAGTTGAAGTGTTCTCACAGAGTGTTTGTAAAGAACAAGAGATTAAGATAAATAATAAACTTAGATTCCAAAACAGTATTATAATAAAGAGAATTATAATTCTCAAGTGCCTTACTGAAGTCTGTGTATACTATATCCACATAATTTCCTTGGTCCACTAATTTATCACATTACCAAAGAAGGCAATAAGGCTTGTTTAGCTTGACCTGTTTTTAATAAACCCAAACTCTGGCTTCTGGTAATCACTTTGTTCATTTCTAAGTGATCATAAATATTCTGTTTGATTATCTTTACCAGAATTTTACCAATGCTTGTTTTCAAGCTGATTGTGTATAGTTTCCTGGACTTCTTTTTTCCCCTTTCTGAAAATTGAAACTGTATCAGATAATGGAGAGATAAACTTGTATAGATATTAAGACTTAATTCTTAATATACAAAGATGGACTCCTTCAAGACTTTCTTCAAAACAGTCACAATTACCCTGGGGTTTCAATATCTTCAAATTATAAAAACAAGACAGAACATTTCTTCATATAGATATAAATGAATTGGCTAAAGCAATTCCGGGTGATAAAGTTTAAGTTTTAAAATAAATCACAATATAAATAGTTAATAAAACATTCAACACATACTCTAAAAAATATGCCATCTGATAATCTCAAATTAATATAAATCACTTTGACTTCACCAACTTCCTGTTCTCCATACGGGGGCAAACATTCTGGTCTTCAGCACTTTCCAGAACAGGGTCCACAACTCCTGGGTCCACGGCCTTGGGAACCAAGTTGCATAATCCGTGGACGACTGCATGAAGCTCCATTTGTGCAAGCAACAGGTGCATGCACAAACCCATCCTCTCTTTTTTCCCCACCACTGCCACTGTCAGTCCGTGGAGCCGGAAAGGTTGGGAACCGTGTTCCAGAAGAAAAGCAGGATTGTGGCCAATCTGATCTTAAATAATAAGGTGTCTCAGAGGGGAGGCATGATTAGAAAAAGTTCCACTTTCTGCAAGAGGTCATTCTATAACTATAACATTTCCCATACAGCTTGAGCTAATAAGGTGGATAGTGTAGAACCAGGAAGAATGCCTTGAGAGACAGGAGAAAGTAATATTTCCAAGACAATGGTCAGATAAAAGAACTTGAATTTAGGACAAGACTGTAACATATCCCTAGTTCACACACAGAAAAAGGGTATCAACCCTGAAGCTTACCTGAAGCCATTTTACCTACCTACCTACCTACCCATCCATCCATCCATCCATCCATCTACCTGTTACCATTTTTAAGCTATTTTGAGACTTCAGAATTGCCACACTGGAGCTGAGGGATAGGGAGGGGGCATAGAAATAGCTGGGGTTTTGTAGCAAAAAAAATACTATCTCCTGGGAACCAAGGACATCCCCACAGGTGTCAATAGAGAGAGGAGGAGTGAAGTTACCATGCAACCAGACGGCACCTTGATTGGACCATGTGACTTTGGGAAAGCGGAAAGTTTGGGAAAGTGGATTTTTTTTACTTTTAATTAAGTGAAAACCACAGGAACCTTCATAATGGAACTGTGCCAATATGATATATCCAATAAAGCTGGATAGATTTGAGGAATCTACCTGCCTCAGAGGTTTGTTTGCTATGGGTATATTACATTGGGAGACATAAAGTATATTCAGACTTGTATGATTCTTTTACTATAGCTTTACAATAGTAACATTGGTTCACATGGTTTCCTAGTCTGATTTTACCTTGAAGAATTGATAAATTGAATTTGAAAAATGTATAATACAAAAACCAGAACATCTCTTGTAGCTTTTTGAAGCTTAGTGAAATGCAATTGAAAAATTAACCAAGTTAATGGCTGCATAACTAATTGGATGCAGGGTATAAATAAGATAACTTATATGCAATAATAAAAAGTTCGATGGAAGGCAAATATTCCTAAGTAACATACTTAGGAAAAAGATAGAAGATGTTTTATTGTTACTCCAGTGCAACTGCTAAAATAGGTAATTTATTCTTTAAAAATAGCCAGAAATGCCATAAGTTGGATTGTTTCCTCATATTTGATGCAATATTACAAAAGACTCAGAAATAAACCTTAAATATAAATTATCTTTTCTCCCAATTGTTTTTCTGGTAAACGTCACCAAACCTTACATTCCTACATTGGCTCTGTATATGATAATAGCTGCCAAGATACTTTATGCCTCTTACTGGAAATCACTCTAAAAGAATGGCAACATAAAATGTACAAATGTAATTTTTTTCAGGAATTTGAAGAATAAATCTGATACATAATTTAATTCAACTTGGAAACCACTCTTGAGTTCCATTTAGAGGCTCACTGCACCTGAGGTTTGTCTTTTTCTTAACCTAAGTCTTTGTTAATACATCAGCTCCAGGGGAGGCCAACCTGCAGCTTTTAAGATTTTTGAAGCCAAGCCTCTAGCGCAACGATTATATGATGCACAGCTGAGACCACCTTCCAACCTTGTATCACTGAAACGTGTCCAATCTAAACTTCTAAGAGCAATTTTTCAAATTCCCCCACTGCATTTCTAATACAATAGTACACACTGAAGCTGAAATTACAAGAGTGGAGACCTCAATATGGCAGGTTATCAGGGCCGGATTTTGCTATAGGCTAACTAGGCTTCAGCCTAGGGCCTCAAGATCAAGAGAGGCCTACACTCAAATTGGAAATTAAAATTACACTATTCTAAAAACAGTGAACACTAAAACACTGGACCGAAAATAAGGAGAAATTC